>MU621216.1:0-50270 GCA_025399215.1 Globomyces pollinis-pini | reverse complement strand
TATTGGCGGTCGCCATTGGGAATTTCAAACTGAAAATGTTTCTCAAGCTAATCTGTTCTTTGGTTACCTCAAAGATATGTGTGGAAAGCCGTGAAATAATCGAGAGTTAGAATAAAATGACCACTTTTGGTTTCTTTTCTTTAAATTTGAATTTTTTACAACGAATCCAAAAAGATTTGTGAAATTGAGCCGGCGTTTGTCTCATGTATTTTATCCGAGGATCCCTTTAGTTTTGTTCCTGAAATTATATTGTGTTACAAGGTTCGGAATGAAATGTTTTAGCTTCCTTTTGTACTTAAAAATGTAAAAACTACTTCATGTAATAGGAAGAATTGAAAAGTGCTACCCATTGGAGTGGTTTTTGTTAAACAGAGATTGAAACAGGTTGAAACACTTTATCCGTAGATTAAACCAATTCTATCGAAGGTGGATAACCTACCAAATTAAAATGAAACTTCAAATACTGTTCCTTGCTACCCTTGCCTTTGGAGAGCTGTCAGTTCGAGAAGCAAAATGTGACATGAAAGCGTATACCGAAGGGATAATTGCTGGTAAACCTGCTCAAACCTTGACAGATTTGATTGCTGGTTGTCAAAAACTGGGTAATGCTCAACGGTTGACAGCAGCAGAAAACGAGTTCATCGCAGCGCAAGCTGCTGGCGAACCATATCGCTTAAAAGCTGCTAAATCCGAATTAGCTGCCGCTCAGACGATAAGTAATCAAAGTGAAGACACAAATCCACGATTATTAGCTGCTCAAGGAGAGTACGCTGCTGCGAAGGTTGCAGGAGATGCTGGGCGATTAAGTGCTGCTGAACAACAATTGTATGCTGCTCAAACTGCGGTTGGAATGGCCCAAAACACCAATTTTGCTGGTTTATCTGATGGTTCATCTGTTGCTTCAAAGAAAACCGAGAGTACACCAAGTCCAAGTCCTACAAACAAGAATTCTGCGGCATGTTCATATACACTAGCGCATACTATATTTGTTGGTGCAGTTCTTATCTTATTATAATAAATCAGCTTTATTATTACTTTTGAACTTTAAATACTAGTAGATCTTAAGGTATATTCAGTACAATTAAATGATTCACGAAACTTAGATTGATAGATTATATTAGCACAAGTTTCGATTCACATTATGTTTGAATATTAAAGTTAAAAGAAACCCCACAATGATCTGATACATTGGTGATTCCCTTTGGGTTTTCGTCGACCTTAAACTCCTGTATTTTACAATCTTTAACAATAAATCTACTCGATTCATTATGAATAAAAACATAATCTAGACATTTAGAACATGTGTCGGGTTGTAATTTATGAATAGATGATGTGGTAATTGGGTGATGTCCCAGTTTATCAAAAATAATGTCTTTCCATTGAAATGTCTAAAGAGATTAAAAAGGAAATATTTACTGCATTATGTGATAGAATGTCGTATATATTCTGATATTCATCTGAATGACTCTTATCATTTGTCTGAGGAAGACCATCCACGTTAAAATCACCAGCAAGAATACATACTTGATTGACTTTTTTCTTTTCTTGTATGAATTTGGCTATTTGTTCAAATTGACTTTTTCTGGCTTCCAATGCAGGAGTTTGATCCTGTAAATCATCATACGACGCTTGAGTATGGGTCGTGAATATCTGTAGATGAACACTATTGATGATAATTTCAGTGTAAAAACACCCTTTCGCTGCTAAACTACAAAATACGTCAGCGAATGATTATGAATACCTATCAGAGTGTGCACTGTTCTTGAATTTACAAAAGTCTTGATTTTCTAATGGATATCTACTTAAAACCAACAATCCGCCATCGATTTGAAAATCCAACCAATTACTGATTGGGACAGCATGATAAATCAGTCCAATATCCGCAGCCCTTTGAATCAAATAATTAGCTCTTGATGAAAAGGCCTTAAAGCATTCCTGCAAAACAACAACATCGTAATCAGCTAATACTTTCAACAATTCCTCAACCCTTTCCCATTTATAATCTCCGCCATTTGATTGAATGAATGGTGGTCTTAGATACATATTCAACGTCAGGAATTTCATTGTTAGTTTTGATTACAAACTTTTTCCTCTAAGTTCAAATGAAATGCGGTAAAATAGTGGATTTCAATAGAGTTTCAGTCAATAACTTAACAATTCTAAACTTAATTTCACATAACCAAGGTTTGTTGATACTCAATTTAGTGGATATACCCACCTATAGGTTTCTGAACCCACAACCAAAAAGCGTGTGAAGGCTCGGTCTGCCTTCCATTTGAAACTAAACAACTTGATGCTATAATATCTTTACGATAAACACTGGAAAAACAGTGCAAGTACCAGTTCAATGTATTTGAATGGCAAATAATTAATTAGAGGAAGATTAGGTTGCTGTTCATTACCAAACACAATTATAAACATTAATCATACATGTGGGTGACGTTGATGAAGCCTATGAGACGGGACCTTTAGTTCTATATATAGCAACATTTATCAACTCAAATTGCTCAATGGACAATACAGGCACAGTTTATTTGATTACTGCAATATCAGGAGTTGCTTTCAGTTGTCTAAATGTATTTATCAATTCTTGTATACTGCGCACTCATGGACTTCATATTAGTCTTGTGAATGACAAACATCGACAAACACTCTTATCATTGATTCTGTTGTTTGCTTCCACATGCTCTATATTTTCCTATCTATTGAATTATTTAGCAGTCAATAACGTGGTTTCAAATATCTTCACATTGATTGTATTCACTATCGTTCAATATGGACTGGTTATCATCAATCATAACTCGTTTGCAAGATTGGGAGCAGCTCAATCTCACCTCAGTACATTCAGAAAATTGTATGCATTTTGGCCAATCTTATACCTGATACCAATTATCACATTGATACCAATTTACTTGGCTGCCATTGAAACTATACCCAAAGGTCTACCTTTAAACAAATCAAAATTTAACAGGTTTTATTTTAAACCTTTAAATATCTTTTTGGTGATAGCAACGGAATTGTTGGCGTCTTTTATTGACTTGTATTTGTTGACGTGTGTGAATCAATCTCAACCAATTGATGAAGAAACTTCTAATTCAACCTCTAACCAGTTGATCGATTTTAAGTCATCCTTGGCAATATACAAATCAGGAAATATTTGGTTAGATTATATTGTGATTTGGATCGTGTTGCTATTGGACATTTTCATCAAAATACTGATTGCTAATGGAATTCCCTTATTATTTGATAGTGCTGTTACTATTACTACACTTGCTTTACGGTCCAAGTTCAATTTGCAGTATGGGCAAGTACTTTTGTCACACCTTCAATGTTCCAATCCTGATGCCTCTAAAGATCCCTCAGGAGTTACTGACATGGCTCATAACTGGAATACCATTGATCCAATTCAATCTGGTTCAGTTCAGGTTTAATTCAATATAATTAGTTTAGAAAAGTATTCGTCACCAATAGTTTGATTATTGCAGTATTGAGAATGTAGTTCTTGTACTTCATGTTGCTCACTATTCTGCTAGTAATGTTATCTCATTTTGGTTTCATAAATTCAATGCAACCAAATTATTTAAAGTATTTACTGAAGAAACTTTATTCCTAAACAAATCATTTCTTATGTCCATGGATCCACATGCTAAAGAATTCCAAAGAATGTTCAGGCTACAATTAATAATAAAAAACCTTACTTGATCATAAGGAACCATATGTCCAGCCTCGTAAACACGCAAGTAAGCCAAGTTACCAGCCATACGGAATTCACCTGCTTCACGTTTGGTGATCTTGGAGGTCCATTTCCAGTCTTCAGCAGCATTGAAAGCTTCTTGTCCTTCCCATTCTAATGCAAGTACCCATGCCTTGTTTCCAATGTGGTTACAGATAAAATCAGCATCACCAGCATAGATCAATACTTTCACGCCAGACTCGAGAATGTATGGAACATACTCTACGTATGGGTGCATCCAATCACCAGCCAATAAAAAGTTCATGTTGATATTACGCTTGCATCCTTCATATTGAACATCAACCCCTAATTCTTCTTGAACATCGGCGCGGTTTAGATAAGCTTCAATATCATTCAAAATATCGTAACAGAGAGGGTTGGATGGGTCACATTTCTTTCGGATATCGTAGATATTCAAACCAGTGGATTGGAAAGGTTGAATCATTGCTGAGTTACAATAGAAGGAACCAGGTCTAGAAATTAACCAATATTGACACTTACACACATGTGAATGGGGTTTTGTATTGGTAACAAGCACTGATTAAAGATTTACAAGTGTTGTACTTTCCACGCATTTCATCACAAGTTTCTTCTGGCAAAATTGGTCCATATTTGGTATCACAAGCCATGTCGGGGTAGTACTCATATTGGGTAAGCGGATCAGTTAAACCATTTCCAATCGCAATAGAAGTCAAGTTGATGAACCCAATACCTTCATCAGAAAGTAATTTAGGGGTTTTGTCATTTTTCATCAAACTATTGGCATCTAGAATGACTTTGGCAATTGCAGGGATATAATGACCAGCATATGATTCACCAGTAACGTGGAAAGGAAGTGCAGCATATTTAGGGTAAGCTTGAACAAAGACTTGAAGGAATGCATGTACATCTACACCAACATCATCAGAGTTAGTTGGAGAAGATCCTTCAGAGTAACTGAATCCCACATTTACGGGCTAGAAATTAAATGATTAATATTCTTACTTGATCCAAGTAAATGATATTTGCATCGGTATTCCATGAAGATGGGTCAGGTACAGTATCTGCACCACCAGCGGTAGGACGACAAGGACCATGTTCCATTAGTAGCCCAGTGAGACTGGAGCAACCAGGGCCACCGTTCAACCATAAGACTAGGGGATCAGTTTTAGGTTTTGACTTTGATTCAAAGAACCAAAAGAAGAAGTGTTTTTCATCATCAACATCCAAGTAACCAGTGATCTATGATTAAAAGTAATAATTAGTACCTGTTTAACAGATGGATCGCACAATTTAGAGTCTTCCTTGGTACGAATAGAGTATTTAGGGAAAGCAGAGTGAGTGAAAACGTTCCATTCCTGTTTCTTTCCAGTGGAAGTAGTAGTAACTTTAGTAGATCTGGAAACAAAAGGAGAGATCTTTTCGTGGTGGGAAGCATGAGTAGCAGAGTGAGTATTTCCCAGGTGAATAGAAGTATCCATAAACAGATCCACTTGGTTAACCAAATGCTTCTTTGCCAATACAAGCGAAATTAAGACTGAGAAAAGCATCATAAAAGTCAAAGAATTTCATTGCTTTTTATATGAATTCCGCACTGACTGAGGCTCGATCAGAATCACGTTGGAACTAAGAAGTCAATGCATAATCCATCTCCACAAATTAATAACGCACTAGGATAAATTACATTTAATTCCTCTACCTTATTCTATTGATATTCTAAATACACTACTGTTGGTGATCTGTATTTTTTAAGACACGGTTGGTGGTGACGTACAATTAATATTCTTTGCATGAAATTACAACTATTGCCTGAATACCAAGCTTGGTATAGTATATTGAAGCACATCAAGAAATACTCTCTCCAAAACAATTCCAAATTCAATCCCAGCCTTTCCTTAGAAGATGCCTCCTTGTATTTACAGTCTGCAATGGACAAGGTGACTAGTGTGTCTTTATCATACGCTGAAACTAATGTACTGGATTCTAAATTAATTAATTTAATTATTAATGGAATTGCTGATGGTTCCTTATCGGAATTCACATTACACAGTCGCGCTATAGCACCCCTGCTGAATCGAGACTCCATTACTGCCTTATCTCGCTCACTTCCGACCCAACACCATTTAAGAAACCTATGCTTTGCGGGAAATTATTTAGGAGGTATTATGAAATAGTTAATTGTGTTTAGATGTGGTAATATTTAGTCTTCTGGCAGCGATCAAATCAACGAAAACACTCAAAGTTTTGCAATTAGTTGATGTTGGTATGGAACTTGTAGGCGCAAAAGCATTAGGACACTTTTTGTCGATTAATACCTCCATTGGTTCTTTGGACATTTCTAGAAATATGATAGGAGACAGTTTGATAATTATTCTCGGAGCACTAAAAGAACATAAGAAACTAAATACCTTGGATATAACGAATACCGGCTTTCCAGACTCTGCAATGACTTCTTTAGAGCAATTGTTGAATGAGAATACACCATTAATCACATTACGGATTGGGGAGTCAAACATGCCGTTTTCTTTCAATTGGCTAGCTAAAATACAAGACAATACTAATTTGGAATCGCTTCATTTTGAGCGATCAATGATAATTATGGAAAATCAAGCAATTCAATTAGGAATGTTTTTAACTAGAAACAAAATAATTTCGAACTTATCCTTTGGCGATTGTCATTCTATTGATGCTATGAAATCAATCTTAGATACAGGATTTAGGTATAATACAACTCTCACTGTGTTCAACTGTACATTTTCAGATATTAATCTACCATACTTGCTCTCGAACTATAACCCACATCCAGCATTGCTTTCCATGCTGTTTGGTATTAGTTTTCAGTATTCAGATCGAGTTCCAGCTTGGAATACTGTTCTCGATAAACGAACAAGGAAAACTCAGAATGCCATTTCCCTAATCAAAAATCGGTCTAAAATACTTCTGCTACAAGGCATACTACCATTTGATTGTATCTCTCATATGTTTCAAATAATGACCGAATCATTTTACGAAGTCGATCTACGGTTACTTGCTGATGTGTTGCTTCTTCGGAATTCCTTTGGTTTGCATATTCTCTCTCGGACGGGACTGTTTACTAGTTCAGAGCTCATACGATGCTGTTTTCGCTATTCACTTTTGCCTCCTTCTAATGTTCTAAAATAAAATCGTTGTAGTTTAAATGGAAAATTAACGTCATGTGGATAAATTAAGACCAGTTACAGTTTCGAGGTAGAGCATATGAAAAATTCTAGAAAGACTATTTGGGAATTATCAATATTCAGACCATCAAATATGCCAGGAAACTCGTATTAGATACATTTACATTATTTATCAGCGAATCACAGAAACTAAGGCACTGGCTATACTCTTTTATTTTCCTACAAAAAACCGACACTTTTGAAAATTCAAGAAAATCTAACTGACTTCATGTTTTCGATATTGAACAAAGTTCGATCGTTTTCTCATCAATACCGTGTGACAAACTATTACGTGTTTTCTCATTTCTTAATGTCCATTTCAGCATTACCGGCACTGACCCTCGCTGGAGGTTGTACATTTTCCGGAATCAACTTTGCTATTACTTCACAAAATCTTGTAACCCATGGATTGGTTTTCAGTTTGAAGAAAGATTCTAGTCGTCAAACTATACTCAATCTCTTACTTTTCGTACTATCTATAGCTGCAATTTTTGCATATCCAATCAACTCTATTGGCCAACCGGCACAAGTAAGTAATCTTACGACAGTTATCATTTTTGTTGCAAATCAGTATGGGTTGGTGATTATTAATCACAACACTATCGAAAGATTATATTTTGCTTACCCAAAATCGAAAATTTTCAAATTCTTAAGTAGATATTCTATGGCACTTTATCTGATTCCGTTTTTCACATTGATTCCAGTGTACTTTTGTATCATTGAAGCAGTTCCCAAAAATTTATTCTTAAATAGATCAAGTTACAATGCACTTTATTTCAAACCCATCAATATTGGATTTATACTGGTTACCGAAGCTCTGGCAGTGGTTACTGATTTTAAGTTATTGGCAAAAATCTTTCATGAATTAAATCTGGAAAAGTCAACAAAAACCAAAATGAAAAAGTCTGCAACAGCAAAGCTAATGCTATTCGAGTATATCATTATTTGGTTATTACTTTTGTTTGACGTCGCGTTGAAAGTTATTATTGCATCAGGAATCTCTATTTTGTTCGATAGTGCTGTTACAGCTACCACTCTGGTGATGAGAGTCAAATGCAATCTATCATACGGCATATTCTTAAAGAATATTATCAGCGATCAAATGCAAAGTGGTTCGCAATTAGGTTTACCAGCTGTTACCAATAATGTGACCGACCAAAAACCACAAGATCAGGATGAAAAGTAAAACAGAAACATACTTATTTTCAACGGTTTAGATATAAAATTGTTGACAATAAAGTTTATTCACATTCAATCAGTATTAAAATTTATCAGGTGGATTTGCTTTGATTCTTGAAATCCTGTTGAAACTGTTTCATTTGTTCTTGATGGTCTTTCATTTGTTGTTGGAACTCCAACATCTGGCGCTGGAATTCGAGAATGAGGTTCTGAGATTGCTCTGTTTGTTCATTGGTTAATGTATAGTTCGGTAATACTTCTGGAGTCTGAGTTTCATTGGAAGGTTGTGTTACGTGTTCCACTATTTCAAAATCTACAGGTGTAGTTTCAGATTCTTCAGGAACAGGACTAGTTGCTGGGGTAGATGAATCGGGTTTTTGTTCAGATGTTGAATTATCGATTGCCTCTTTAGATGGGACATCGTTCTTTCCTGTTTCCATAGTTTGACCCACATTTTCTGTTGTTTCCACAGTTTGACCTTTTTGTTCAGTGTTTGGTTTTTGCGTAGCTTTTCCTTTAGAAGAACGACAATCATCCGAATTAGTTTGGAATAAGCTACCAAAAGTTTCTACCAAAGTTTGAATATTAGCAGACCAATCATTGAAATCAATATCGAACTGTTGTGGATCACCAGGTTTATCGTCAAATTTATACATAACCTTCATCTTTTTTGGTTTGGTTGAATGATGCTTTGGTTTACCATGAGGTTTCTTTGATTTGAAAGCATTATCAAATTCTGTTTTTGCTTTTTCAAATTCAGTATGAAATTGATTGGTAAACTTGTCAAAATCAATATCTATTTCTGTAGCTGGACCAGGTGAATCATCAAACTTGTATTTGAACTTGAAGTTATTTTTGTTTGATCTTTCATCAGCAGAATTTTTCAAGTCCAATTTGGCTTCTTCTAAATCAGAGACACAACGGTCGACTTCCCTCTTTGCTCGTTCGAGATCGCGTTGAGCTTTCTGAGCCAAGCTGTTAGTGTGATCGTAAGATCTTTGGGCATGCTCCAATTTGTTGTAGGCCCGATCTAAATGATGTTGGGCACGTTCATAGTTGTTAAGACACTTTTCATAGACTGTCATTTGATGAGATGATTTAATGCCATTTAAATTGCTCTTTTTATAGGTGTCCATCTCACATGTTTGATGCTTTTCTGCTTTTGCTTTTTCGCTTCGATTTTCGCTTTTCACCAAATGCCACGTAGTGTTTATTTGACCCGCTTTGACCACCAAAGAAAGATCATAAGATAAAAACTACAACTATTCAATACTGCTTTAAAGAAAATGATCCAATAACTGACGATTCATTGGTTGTGTGGTACTGCAGTCTAATGTATTTTTGCAACGGAACATTATGGACAGGGCCATTATTCTGGAGGGACCCATTAAATGGTGATGTGTCACATTTTGATATGATCTATTCGATAGATTGGTATTAACGTGGCCATGTATTGTCATTATTGAGTATTATTTTTTCTCCAAACTAAACCAAGAGTAAAGACTATCTTATCTATCAACTACTGAAAAGTATGAAACTTCCTGCTCTAGTTCTTCTAAGTCTCGAAGCGATCGAACGAATTGAGCAATCAATCAGTGATATCAACTTGAAATTAACCGGCAACAATGATGTCAATAGGAATCAATTAGAGGGACAAATCAAAGATTTACAGGAAGAGAAGAATCAACATTTAAAGGCTATTGAAGATGAATTACAACACTTTCCGTCACTTTCTCATGGATTACCACCAGCATTGCTACCTCCTTCCCGTCCATTACCTCCTAGTGTACCATCACCTCAACATACACCACAATTTGACTCTTTTATCGGTTAGTTGCAAAGTTAGGATGCGTAATATATCACGTACATATTTTACATCCGTTCTGAAGTTGTTCGTATAGGAAGTACTAGTTGGTTGTGTAGCTCATTATTACCATGCAATATTAAATTATGAAAAAGCAATTTTGAACATATATTTGCAACTTTAAACTAATACCAACAATTGAATGGATTTGACATTGATTCGTAGTAAATCAAATGACGGAGTGGATTGGTTTCCCAGAAATCATTCATACACTCGGAGGATTCTCCAGTCTCTGGGAAATCACTAGCACACTGTACAGCATCAACATTGTTGCCCAAGAGTGAAATGTGATTAGTTGTATGTTCAAAACCCATTGATGAAAAAGGCAAATGAGGAACTAAATATGGTTAAGTTTGACTTGCAGCTTACCTGGATCACCTCTTCTAGCAATTCTATAGATACGACTAGCAAATGGTAATTTGTTGATGTATCTTGCAAATTCTTTGTTACCAACTCTTGGTTGACCGTAACTGAAGAGTGAAATACGATCTGCGTATTGTGGGTTAGCTTCATAGAAGTCTGTTGCAGCCAAAAGCGCTAGAGCACCACCTATCGTTTAGAAACACGGTTTAGATTACCCAAGGAATGACCAGTGAAGTTGATTTGATAATCCTTGTATTGCGGATCACTAGCCAACTCTAATGCTTTGGCCAACAAAGGGCTTTTGATTTTATTGAATGCTTCTAAAAACCCAAAGTGCAATTTTGCGTTTTGCACGTTTTTCCAACTGGTATTACATTTCCAGAGCTTCAAGTCAGTAATAACACTCTGAACGGTAGCTGTTCCTCTGAATACAACAACAATAGTCTTCAGATCTGGGTTGTGGGCAACGTAACCAGCATTTGTAGATTTCTTGTCATATTGAGCGAGAGCCAATTTGGAGTTCTTTATTTGAGCTACTTCACATTTATGGCCACAGTCAAAGTCTAATTCATCATCAAAAAGATTTTGGCAATCTATGAAAATTAAAGATCTTGATGAAACTTACAAACAGTGGATGAGTAGGCCATATAGGTTGGAAAAACTTGCTTGACCTGGTCAAAAGAAGCAGCAGGACTTGGGGCAGCAGTGGATAAGGCAAAGAGAAGTGCGACGATACTTGTATACATTTTCTTTCTATTGGTTGATAGACCAGAGTTTGATTGACTCTTTTTATACTCTCGATCTCAAAGGGGTCATCCCAATTAGGCCAAAGAGATGCATGCGCTCTTTGATATGTGTTCACCTGTGTTCAGCTTTAATTGATCATAGCCTGGATAAGTTCGCCACTAGTGCTATATACTTCGTTGATCCTTTCGTGTACCCTCTAAGGAATAGGAGAGTGGGAATAGCAATAACTCTGATGTTGATATCTTTGATCTGCTCATGCGACCACATAAATTACCATCATTCCGCTGGTGTGTAACGTGGCACCAGGTACTTCGGGAAGCAAAAAAAACAGAAACACCCTGCTTCACTAGCAAGTACAGCGCAATTAAAGAAAAGAAATTTCACGGTAATTCAAAGCATTTCATTGTAGTTATGAATGAACGTAAGGGATCAGTAGTATAATCAGACCCTGTTCTAGCCACATCCTGTATAACTAACCAAAATGTCAGGTGAGTCTTCAGCCATTTATTGAGTGCGGTTACAATTCACAAATTAGATCGATTTTACGGTCAAGGAGTAATAAAGGAACTCCACGTCATTTAAGGGATTATTACCTAGTGATGTCTTGTAAGCAAGCTACTTTGAATCATTTACATGGTAGTCCGTGAAATTTTCATGGATAAATACATCTTTTTGAAGATAGTGGATGAATAGACGGATATTTTTAATTCATCCATATTAAACACCTTCATTTTTTAATTCATTTCATCAATGTACGAATCCAGTCCCTAAGATACGGCAAATGCTGTGTAGTCAGAGAGTTTGTACCAGGAATTTGAATGTCAGTAATTTCTTTTTCAAGTCTAGCTAGTGCTGTTACACTCTCCCAGACTCATTCCCATTAGACATGTGCTTCCTTCATGCACTAATTATAAATGCGCAAGAAAATGCTGCCGGATGATAACGGAAAAGTTATCTATGCTAATTAAAGCCTTCCATCATGGAACCGCTGCGAATGGTGTTTGGCATAAAGTGTTTGAATACCTCAGTTTCCAACCCTTCAACTGAACTTGAAAACGTTTAATTTTTTTTCTTTTTTTAATGTTATTGAATCCTGTAGAAGTGGATGTGGACAAGTCTCCAAAAGGAACGATCGATCCTCTAATTTTTCCATTCATGGAATTGATAAATGCGACGAAAGACTATAAAACTACATCTTCATGCTCTGGTAGAATATCAGTATTTGTTGAAAAGGGTACAGAAAAGGGGTTTTGGGCATTTGTCTCCCATGAACGAGTTCCAGCTATCAAATTTACTCAAAATATAGTTTACGATGGTGATATCCCAGAAAACTTACCTCTGGTGTCTTTTAAATTCGAACCATTTATCTTACACATATCTGCATCATTAGAAAATGCAACAAGTTTGTTACAGGTTTGTTTTGATGCTGGATATCGATACTCTGCTTTGGTGAATGGAAAGAAACAATGTATGTTACAGATCAAAAGTTCATTAAAGTTGGATGCACCAATTGGTTATTATCAGAAAGATACTGATACTATATATATGATTGTATCGCCTAGTTATATTGAACTATTGGTTAACCTGTCTAATCAGAAATTTGATAAAAACGAGGAGAGAATGGATATATTACTACAAAAATTCAAGACCTACTTTGAAAGTACACCTTCGAATTAGAATAATTTTTGATTCAATAGATACATTGTTTATTTTAACAGAATATTTTTATAAATTCTTGGTATTTGTTTATGGACACTCAGTGCTTTAATTACCCTATCTGAAGAAAGGAGTAATATTATACAAAAGTTCTATTGCATCCTAGAATAAAATTATAATGGAATGTTTATAATATCTGACAGATTTTTCGGCAAATTCACAGTTCACCTTTGACAGACTTCATCTCTCGACTTTTTTAGTTTGTAAAATCATCAAATATGATCGAAAACTTGAGTTCGAATCCTCTAATTTTCAACATACGAATCAAAACTCGACGGTTTTTTGTGTGACTAATCGCGTCTTTCTTTATCGATTTTATCGTTTTTGGAATGGGTGCATTGGTTGGAATTGACTATATTCAGATTGCAACACATTCAGTTTCAATCATATTCTTAACAGTTGCTATTGTTGTGGATTTCATTTACTGTAAAATGGAGACAAAGAAAACTGAAAGTTTCAAAATTGGAGTCATTGCGTGTGTTTCTTTAATTATATTTCATTTCTCCCACATATGGTGTACTTATGTTGCAGCTGTATCGGTAGACAATGGTGATTTCTTTTGCAGTTGGAAAAGTTAAATTGGCCATACCAATGACATTATATATGATTGGATCTTTAGCAACTACTTTTGGTTACTTTTGTATGTTCTTAAACTATTGGATCAGTTTTGAATCACTGTTAGGTCAGGGAAAATCTTTGGCTAGAACAGTCAAGGGATATCTCCAGAGTGTCAAGTACTTCTTACTTCTATATTAGCTACAATTTTGCTTGTAGTGTCAGGGTATGTTATTGTAGGTTTTTTACTTGCAACCGAACCTTTGCGTTTCTTTTTTGCTAGGTTCATTATCATGTCATGTTTTCAGTTTCTCTTTACTTTTCTTCTTATTCCATCTTTTCTCGACTTGATCCGAGCATTTTTTTTGTACCAGACTGTACGATCATCTGTAAGTAATTCTGAAGATACTGGGTTCTTTGATAAAGTATCGTTTGGATTGGTACGTTGTATTGGTGTTGAAGTGATGATGATGGCTTATTTGGCTTGGGGTGGTTTCAATAATGCTAGACAGGTAGACATGGCTTACCTTAAATCGCCCTTTCCTTCTCCAAACGTATATGACGTGAAATTGATGAATCGACACAGTGAAGTTCCGAATATTGCGTTTGGACTTGCAGGAATGATCACAAGTGTCCTTTTCCTTGGAAAGTATATCTTGCCAGTAATGATAATGTTACATTAACGATTAGAAACGTGTCTTGTCCAAGAAAGTTTCTTCAAAAAACACTGCATCCGTCGCGCAATCAGCGATTGTACAGTAGTTACAATTTTCTCAATGAATTCTTTTCCTTTTTAAACCTATCATGTGAATCTTTTAGTTATCATCATCTCTATATATCCAACTATTTAGCGTCTGTTTAGTGTAAATTAATCATATTTCGTTGAATTTTATTTATTAAATCAGTCATCCGATTGGTTTACTAACTCATTTACTTTAATCATTAATCAAATATCAATTACCCATTGCAGAAAGGTACTTGACACGAGGATGTAAATCAGTTATTTGAGATTCAATATCAGACACGGAGTCTAATATCGGTTTGGGTGCACTAAGATGATGTCTGCTGACTGAGAATGTATGTATGGTATCTAATAGTTTCTGTACGTTTTGGTTCCTAGAATAACCATTTTCAATTAATACATACATGTTATTGGTAGATAGATACAACGATTTTATCAGAGTTTTCTGAGTGTTATCTAATTCCACGCCATGTTCTTTAAATTGTTTAACCCTATTCAGAAATGGGTCAGAATGATACATTCCATATTGAAATTGTCCTGCTAGTTAATGCCGGTGCAAAAACCTTCAAAAAGTGCTTCCAATTCTTGAATGAGTAAATTAGTGCCGTCCATATATTGGGTTGCATCAGATGTTTTGGGATATTTAGCCATAATATTCTACAATTAATGATCTTAGAATACCGATAGCCCTTTCCAATAGTTTGAATGTTTATCCAACTCAACCAATAGAGGATGTATTGAGTCTATTTGGCTTGAAATAAGTTCAGTATCTTTGGTAGCACATATGGAGCGATATTGAAGTGTCGTTACAAAATCTAGAGATATATCAATGATCTGTAAGTTTAAGAAAAATTGATGTTAACTTCGTTTATGCACTGAAGCAACTGCGATTGGCTATTGATTTGATATTGGTATATTTCTGAGTAAATTGGTGATGTGATCTTGTGCAGAACTAAATCATCCAGTAATGGTTTGCATTCACGAAGAAAAGGATTGAAAGAATCAACGAACAAATCGTGATTCAATTCGATTGGTATAGTTGGATCGGAATCCACTTTATCACCTTGAAGGATATGCTTTTGCTGTTCCTCTAACGCTTTTGTAAGCAATTCGTAATAATGACATTGTATGTCTAACTCTAGCGCTTTGTATTCTAAACCCGAGTAGCTATAATCAATTCAAAATATCGCTTACGCGTCTCGAAGTCTATCTATTTCATCAATTGTTTCACATGGTAAGTTAAATTGTGTCTTTGACAGTGTGGTCTAAAAGTAAGTCAAGTAAAGCATACATCAAAACGATTCAATAAATTTTTCAATTCATCAACATATCCAGAGTGAATATTTACAAATTGATCTGTCAAGGTTCGATTTTGAAAAATAAAGGAGACTAGAAACATCCAGTTAGGCAATTCACAATACATGATGTAAAAAATTCTGGATCTGTTTCTTCAATGCAATGTAGCTTATTGATTATTTCACCAATGTTTAACGAATCTGACGTTTCTTTATATAACTAACATAAATGTTAAATATATCTTTTACCATGTTGTACAGTGACTGGATATCGAAATCTAAATCTTTTTGAAGTTGCTTTTTTATATTGATAGATTTTGCAATATGGCATTCTTGGGTATCCAAATCTTGTAATTCCACTCTAATGCAGTAATGTTGGCGATTCAATAGTTAAATTTACCTGATCATTTCCTCTCTATGTATCTGCAATTTTAACATTCCTTCCATTTGTTCTATCTCCTTTATGCACTTCTCTTCATCCCAATCATCTAATATTTGTTCACCCTCATTTGGGGTCGTACACTTAGTCCAATCAAAACCTTCTCCATCAAGTTCCTTTAAACTGATCAAATATAAGAGTATAGAGTAGGTTACAGTTGTACTGAGAGTTCAGATATAGGTTGTAGATTATATATTGCATCAGCCAAATGTCGAACGAATTTGCCTTCCTCTTCCATTGCCATAGTCCAGTCCAGAGAATCCTCAGCATTAAACCCTTTGATTTTTAGTAATTCTTTTAGCCTTTCAATTTCCATTTTCAAGGGAGAACAAATCTATTGGTCGGACAAAAACCAATTCGATACCAATGACAAAACACCGAAGGACATTGACGATGAGAAACAAAAAGAATTATACGAACAATTTATATTAATGAGATTAAATGCACGATGATATATCTAAAATCCATCAGTCAGTAGAGACCTCAGGCACTAGACTTAATTCCACCAGAGCAAAGTGCTTGCTATCATCCTTTGTTTTCAAATGGAAGCGTAATGGTTGGTAATCCAAAATATGATGTAAATCTATATCCAGTCCTAAAGGTATTCGAACTTTGAAAGTATTTGGATCAAAAAAGCTATTGAATGTTTCTAAACCTAATTTGGTATCAATATTAAAGTGAATTACAAATGGTGCTGTCCGGTTTTATAACAGCCTGTTTACGATTCTCTTCCAATACGAATAGTTTCCTCCTCGCTGCAACTAAATGTCCCTAACCATCAATATATAATATTAGATTACTTCCTCGGTTTCCCAAAATGAATGTCTGTTTTTCTTTATCTGTAAGTTTGTTGGTAATATAGCATTGATATCTTCCTGTATATGCTTGGAAAACTCTAATAGCTTTGATGCTGAAATATTTATAATGCTGGAGGCCGACAGAGCGAAAGAACGAACAAAAGGTTTAATTCCAGCCAAGTCTGTCATGGAGTGTGGTGCAACCATATTCCAAAATTTAACGATAAAATGAGGAACATTGATAGGACGTTCCTAAGGTTAGATATGCTTGCGATGTTGTTACAAATTCACCTACAATTAAGAATTAAAACATACTGGCGACCAATATATCATCCACAGTGTAAGTATCGGTAAAAGAACCCTGGATTACCAACGAGTAAACATGCTTCTTGTTGTGGAAATATGTATTACATGATTTTAACTCGCATCCTTTCGGAACAATTCCATTGAAATCCTTGATACGAACCATTACAAACCCTACATTAATTAGACAATTGACCAAAGAGATAAGATTCTGGATGTCAAGAGGTCTGTAATAACAAAAAAGCAGTAGATAAACTCACCTTTAAAATGCACTGAATCAATTAGGAAGGGGTTCGCTTCGTCATTTGGGTTAATCAGCTGTAAATTATGCAAGTCAGTTCCGACCTTGACCTGTAGTTTGTGTGTATTATTAGAATGCAAATGCATCCGAGTAAGTTAATTGGAAAGTGAAAGAGGCTTGACACGGGCGGGTGGAGTGACTTTCTAGCGTGTATAGTCGGGTCCTGGGTGATTGCTGCTCAGCACCGCGCTTATTTACTGCTCGTTAATGCTTAGCTTGGTTCGGTTCGGTTTTTATATTCCTTGTCGTATTGTTGTTTGTTGTTTCAATTTTCTCTTGTTTTTTTTTTGCTTCTTTGTGTTCAGTCACAGAACTCTGTAGTTTGTGGTATTAGGATAAAATATTGCTCTATACTTCTGTCAGTCTATGATATTATATTACGGTCCGCATTGATTCAAAGATAAGAGAGATGTGCTGATTGGAGTTAACTATATGACTAAAAATTAAGAATCTTACACACTTATCAGTTTCAAAAATTTGGAATACAAAGAAAATTACATTTACATATTGAATTTATTGGAAACAATTGTATCTGTGTGTTTACAAAGTAACATTAAACAAGATTCACCAAACCATCTTCAATATCCGCGGCCAAATCTTCGGCATCAATGTCTTCTTCTCGACGAGCAATGCTGCGCTTGACTAACTGATTTCTTTTGTTGACTTTGGCTTCCCCTTTCTTTCCATTCTTAGCCTTCTTTCCATTTTTACCCTTCTTTCCCTTCTTTGCTTTCTTTGCCTTCTTTCCTTTGCCTTTTCCCTTTCCCTTTCCCTTGCCTTTCGCTCGGCCTTGGTTTCCCTTTCCTTTTTTGGCATTTCCTTTAGCTTGTTTGCCCTTTTTGGCAGCCTTTCCTACTTGACCTTGTTTCTTGGCACCTTTGACCGGTTCTGGAGCAGGGATGGCAGTTTCAGCTCCAGTTTTGATAATGGCACAGGCCCCAAATTGACGATCAGCTTGAGAAATACGCATCAAACAACCATTGGGACAGTTGAGATTAGCAGGAACTTCAAAGATCACATCAGCTGCGTCTCTTCGAGCTCCCTTCAAGATCCCCTTAACCCCAGGAACTTGCTGAGAAATTGTAGCGTTTTGAATAGTGGAAAAGTCACCAGTACCGGAAGGATCAAATTGGATGTTTACGGGACCAGCCCCATCACCATTTTGAATAATGTATTGAATTTTAGCAGTTTTATCACCAGGCTTTAATGTAACGGTAGTTGCGGCTAGATCAGCAGCATTAGGTGGAAAAGTTCCCTGCACTTTCCCACAAGGTTCACCAGCAACGTTCACCTTGGTAGCTTTTTGTCCATTAAGACCTGATGGAGCACTCAAGAACCCGTGAGCAGTTACGGTAGTAGCAATAGTTGATAAGAGTATATAATTGTAAAAGTACATTTTTGATTTGTTTGATACTGTAGCGTGATGAAAGTATATTTATACAAAGTTCTCTGGTCGCCGCTACAAGAGCCTTCAAATCAAGCCTGGATGCGAGATTTATGCCAGGTATTGTGGCCAATATGGATTTCAGATTGGAAACATTGGCCGAACCCCATGATATCAAATTGTTTGGCAATCGTGTCCAACTTACTATAAAGTATAAGGTTTTTGTGTCTGAATCAATGCGAGAATCTGATTGGTAATTATAAGTTGGCAGAGATACGGGATTTGAGTTAAAGAGACTGCATATGATTTCCAAAAATAATTCCATGTTAGTACTCTGTCCTTTTTGAGCCTTGTGGGGAGTTCAGGGTGAAATGATTTTGTGATTCTCGATTTGGACATAAATGGAAATGCATACACTCATATCTTCTTCTTATTTCAAAACACTTATTGATTGATGCTCGTAATGCAAGTATTCTACAGCATTGAAAAGAAAAACTCGTGTGTTTGATTGAAGGCGCCCTTTTTTCAACAGCCTGAACTTTGGGCTATATAGTCACGGTAAACCCAATACCAGTTCATTCGGGACCTGAGTTTAACAATCAATAGAATCAAACGACACCTTCATTTATTCAAAGAAAACAAGACCCAATACATTACCCTACCCACCAAAACGCGCTTAGCGGAATTAACAGCATCATTCCTATCGATCATCACTACCCGAAATTCAAATTCAGTACCAATATCAAGTTGAGACTCACCAAAATGAGTGAACAAGCAATAAAAACAAAACATACTTTATTTACCTAAACAAAACATATACTTTAATGTAGACCACCAACCTGAAACGTTTAAATTTGACAGTACTCCATAATGTGAGTCGTTTTCATAGGACTGTCTTGTATAATCTAATTCTTCAAAGCCGGTCAACTCAATTCGTAAATCTGGTACAAATCCGATTGAATCTTCACGCTCATTGTCCGAGTCTATTGAATCTGTCACGACCAAGGCAGTTTTACTGATTTCGGTCAAATCTTGTAAAATCAATGGAGTTGTGGTAGGCACTTCAGTTTTCATTTCACTATCACTTTCATGTAATGTGGTGGAAGTCCCATTTCTACTACTAACTGGTGAAGAGACTGGTGAATTAGTCTGTGGTTGGATTTCAGGAAATGTGGCAAAATTTTGAATGGGAGGACTAGATTGAAATTCCTGCATTTCATCATCATCTTCAACGATTAAGTCTATATCGTTCATTTGTAAGAACGAAACTGCTTGTTCATTCTTGACCGATGTTTTGCTGATGATCATTCCAATCTCTGTTTCTTCCACATCATCCACTTCTGAATCAGAGTTCAAGTCCGTACCAGTAGCGATCTTTGTAACATTCAGTGGCAGATCTAACAATTCCGAGTTATCGTAGCAAAGATTGGATGATTCAAACTGATCCTCCTTTGCAGTGGATAGAAGTTTTACTTCCTTGCAACTATTACCGCTGTTTTCTGATGGATGGTCTAACAATACTTCAAACATTAAAGAGTAACTTGAGTCCTAGTAAATTACTTGTGTACTCGATCTATTGTGGCGCAATGAAAAAGTCTGTGATGGGTTTAGTATTGAATGCAATAGTGGGACAGACAACTATGCTACTTATCATATAGTAACCGACACTATTGTTCATTTTTGTCGTTTCTTATCCATATCAGGTTGATGGATGAGAAGCAATTTCACTGTCATTGGGTTAAGGTTTTGACGCGAAATATTTTCTTACGGGAATGCTTGCATGTCAAAATTCACACCCTTAGAATATGCCAGTTTTATCGCCCATTCTCTCTCATTGATATTTCTATGCGTCGCATTATCAATAGATTTATTGCAAAACAGAAATGTAGCTCTGAAAGCACGCCCCGCTCAATTACTGTTTTTAGCGTTACTGTCTCTTATTCCTTTTCATATAACTGGAATTGCAAATGGCTATATATCAGCAATATCAATGGAACAACAAGACTCTATCTTGGACTGGAAAAAGAAAATATTGATCCCAATAATTATATACAAGGTTTCAGCTGTTGTTGGATCTAGTTTCCTTCTGGGTACGTTTAGTTACACTTGGACCTCTGTTAATGTATTGCTGCCGAATCGAAAAATAGCACGAGTGGTAACAACATATTCCAATTTAATCGTCCCCGTCATATTTTTTTTCATATCAATGTTCTTCTTGGCTTTGGTAGGTTTAGCGATTACGTTGATTCAACAACCATTACGATTTTATTTTATGGCTTTGCTAGTAACGGCTATATTTCAGTCATTGATAGCGTTATTGCTCATTCCCATCATTTATGATGTGACGACCGCTTTATGTTCATTTATCAAACTTACAGTTTCCAAAAAGGGAAGTTTGATTAATAACGCGACCTTCACACTCTTTCGATTCATTATAGTTGCAATCATTCTATTTAGCTTCATGTTGTTGTCGGGATATCTAAACTATAAAGAGTCAGACATATCATATATTATTTTACCAAGCCCTTCCCCAAATCGATATGATCAACGAAATACAACACCTTTCACACAAATAAGCCATGTGCTTTTTGGATTTGGGGGATCTTTTGCCAGCCTCCTGATACTGGGGAAATTTATCGATTTGGTTTGCAGCGAATGTTCACTAATTTTAACTAGAAATCCAAAGAGGCTGCCGTTACTGCTCTCAAAACAAATATCAAGTGAAGTACAAATGAATCAATAAAACCCTTTTACCATGTACTTTTGAATGTCCTAATGTTTTTTCGAAGTATACACTGGTATTTCAAAGTGATACGCTATTTCTTAAATGTTTCGTATCATTTTTTGATAATTGTGACGGGATAATCCATTGTATATCACTCATACTATTATAATTTTTAAAAAACCTCAGTTTTTATTCTTGTTCTTCTTGTTCTTCGTTATCTGTTGCGACTTGAGGTTCTTGTTCGTCCTCAACTGGTTGATGTTCTGCTTCAACTGGAATTTCTGTAGTGTTCTCTCTGGTTCTTTGAACAGGAGTTTGGGCCTGTGCAATTCTAGAGGATATTTCACCTTGTATTAAAGCTATAATACTATTTTTTATTGAGCAGTATTACTGCTCGTTATAACAATCATTATGTCTCGACGGAATCGCTTGGCTAGACTAATACGAATATATCGAAAAAAGTTCGAAAGATACTTGCTGTCTTAATTCAATCATGGTTGTATACAAAAGGTGGTTAAGTACAATTAATATTATCTATTTCAATAAGTGCAGCCCAATAGCGGATGAATAAGCGACTTTCAAACCATCCGATATTTTTCTGATGAAGCCAGTACTTTCGCCAGCCATTGCTAAAGATAAAGCTCTCTGGAACTCTTCTACTGTTCCAAATTCTATTGCTCTACAGGTAGATACACGATCACCGAATGTTGGATTTTCTTCTTCCACATATTCAGCATAACATATGAACTCAAACGTTGGTTTCAAAGATTTTGTGAATAGTTCAAAGTCCTTGTACTTTAGCAGTGTGAACATAGCAAATTCATCTTCATGAATTAATCAGACAATGATACCTGGATAGTAACCATGAACAGGTTGGTATCTGGTTAGCTCTGTTTTGTTCTTAATCATGAAGTCAATTGTCTCTCTAACCATTGAGTAATTGTTCGAATATGTGACCAATCCTGCTAAATTCATGATGACATGCTTCCGTACCTGATTTTGATATTCGTTTATTCCAGTAATCTTCTAGTTTCTTTTTGGACTTTGGTAGTCCATCAAAACATACTTCACATTGATTTAACTCTTTTGCATACCAGTTGACTGAAGTATTAGTATTAAAATGTAACGATACCAGGTCTTATTGGTAAACAATTACCAGGTATGCAATAGGCTTGTTGCAGATTTGGATAACGCGCAATTGCTTTTGATATTAAATAGGCTATTACACACCTTCTTGCATTAGCACCAAATATCCTGGGATAATATTCCCATATTCACATTTCTTTAACGGTGAATTAATCAAAAATTGACGGAAAAAGTTGTTCACTCTCTTTCGATGATGTTCTCGATTGACAAATAAAATGAGTCCAAATTCTATTAAATTATTAAATTTGGTACCGAATAACTTTAAGAAGTATTAAGAGTATGGTAACAGAAATGGTGAATTAAATACCTCTCCCAGTCTTTGTTTTTGAAAAGAAATCCTGCCAAAGATCTTGGTTTTGTATTCCATCATGAGCTAAAAAAAGAAATATGATTTTCGCATTGCCTGTTGCTTGACTCTTCACTATCATTCACCAGCTAAAATAGGAAAAGTAAAAAGTTCGACACGAACAAAAACGACATAAAATAGCCAGATCAAAAAATCCACTTTGAATATTGTTAGGCTAATTGATGAAATGCTGAATTGTTCTGTTGTGATACTTGTTGTTATAGTTCAATCGTTTACTTGGCCTTTTATTAAGGGTGACAGCTTTCTCCATGGATCAAGGATCGATAATATTTTTATAAAGAATTCATTAAACTAAGATCTATGGTTACGCGATGGTGCATTAAATTTACTCTTTTTATGTCAGACACTAGTGATGAACCACTACTGAAATACTCGAAACTATCAGCATCATTGACAGAACTACTGGATAAAGATAATATCAGCTGCTTGTCGTTGTCTGATCGCTTTATGGCCATTGGAACCCATTGGGGGTAAACTTCATTTGTAATTCAACCATTGTTTATGTATTCTATTGTTGCTTATCGATAGAATTAGCTCTGAATTTTAGAACTATTCATTTGATGGATCTCATTGGAACTCCTGTTAAGACTTGGAAGTGCCATACAAGTACAGTGAACAATTTGTGCATCGACAACCAAGTACCATAATATTCTAATAGTTTAGGGTGATTACATTGCAAGTGCTGGCGGAGATGGAACTGGTACTGTTTCTTTCTGCTAAATTCTCAGTTATCATTAACAGTTTGTATTCAACCGATCAAAGTACATTTAACTTTAAACGCCCAGTCAGTGCAGTTGCACTTGAGCCAGATTTTGGAAAAAAAACCTCCAGACAGTTTGTATCTGGAGGAACTGCAGAAAATCTGTTATTAAGTGGAAAGGGTATGAGTTCAATTCCTTAATTGCGAGGTTGGTTTGGGAATAATCAAACTATTTTACACTCTGGTGAAGGGAGAATTTCATCTGTATCATGGAACAACACATATATTGTCTGGTCAAATGAAAAAGTACAACCAAATCTGGAATTCATGTTAGGGAACTAATATCTATGATGTTATGACATCTTCAAAGTTTGGTCATGTGGAAAAAGGATATTCTGGAACTAGAGGGGATTTATTTCGTTCTAACATTGCGTGGAAAGATTCTTCAACTTTTTTGATTGGTTGGGGCGATAGTGTAAAAATGATTACCATTAAAGTAAGTGTTATTATCTTCGGAATGGTTCACTTTGACTTAATACATTCAAATTTGGACAGTGATACGTCTAATTTAGTAGGAAAGACCTCAAATTGATGTTGCATCTGGCTTATCACCGAAATATGTTGAAGTAGTTCATCAATTTAAGATGAGTTTTGTCGTTTGTGGATTGGCACCATTTAATGAATCAATTATTCTGTTAGGATATGATATGGACTTGACTGAATTTGATAATATTGATGTTTTGGACAAACCAATGAACCAAAAAAGTGTTGGAAAGTCACCAGAAGTATATGTGGTGGATTTAGATGGGGAAGTACTGGCTAATGATGAGATACTAGTAAACGGGGCGGAGATGTACCAGCCAAACGATTACAGACTTGGTATTGTAGAAAGAGCAAAATTTCTAATTGATTAGAATTCTGTGAATCAGATGCTACAACTGAAAACACTTACTACATTATGTCACCGAAAGATATTATTGTTGCAAAGCCTCGTGATATAAATGACCATGTAGACTTTTTAGTTCAGCAAAAACGATTTAAGGAAGCACTAGAAACTGTAGAAATCAATCGATTACAATTTCCTGAAAGTCGAAAAGACGAACTACTTATTGAGATTGGACAAAAACAAATCAAATCTTTATTAGATACCAGTAACGATCATGATCTTATCGAGTAGAAAAATACGAATCAGCTGCAGAACTATGTCCGAAAATTTTGGGAAAAGATGTTAAACTATGGGAAAAATGGATTTACCAATTCGCAGAAGCTCGAGAACTTAAGGTAAATTATTTTTAAGAGTTGAAAATAGAAAATATATCCATATATTCCAATCAACAACCCGAGACTACCAAATTCTTTGTATGAATTAATTTTGACAGACTACATGACTTCGGATTTGAAAGTATTGATTTGATTTTTTTTGAGATTAGGGATTTTACGAAATCATCAAGGTTTGGCCCGTTGAAATATATGCAGTAAAGCCGATTGCGAAAGCTATCCAATCTCTAATACAGCCTCAAGAAGATAGCTCTTTACTTTACAATATTTTAGTCGAAATGTAATAACCTATTTATTTACTTTAGGTTCACTAAAGATAAACAGTTAGATCGCGCAGTTTACTACGGAATGCTATTGTCCCTTCCTAGGCAGCTTGAAATCATAGAAGAGAACCAGTTGTATGGGTTTTTGTACGAAAACTCATTGCTGATGATGCAGTATGATTTTAAAACCATTGAAGCGTCGGGTGACGCTCCTAAACCAACTCATTTAATCATGCAATCTGAAGTTGGTTTACCTACTCAGAGGATTAGATCTGCAGTTGGTTCTAAAGCAGCGCAGTTATTAGTCCACCAAACCGATCATATTCCGCCTTCAATTGCTGTCAAGTCCCTCCAGAGTGATGAGAAATTATTGCACATTTATTTGGACGCGTTATTCTTAAAGGATCCTCTGGAAGGTGCAGCTTTTCATTCACTTCAAGTGTCGTTATATGCAGAATATGACCCTTCCAGGTTAATTGACTTTCTCAGAATCAGCTCTTCTTATTCTTATCCTGAAGTATTGTATAATGACTGCTAACTATTAGGCCTACCAGCTTTGTTTGGACCGTGACCTAGTGCCAGAAATGATTTATCTACTAGGCAAAATGGGCAAAAATAGCGAATCTTTGAAGTTGATTATTCAAAGAGTTGGGGATGTAAATATGGCTATTGAGTTTGCGAAGGAGCAAAATGACCAAACATTATGGGAAGAATTTATAAAGTTCTCGATGGATAAACCTAGTACAAGTCATCTGTCGTTAATATGTATAGAGTTTATTGTTGGCCTACTTGAAAATTTGGGATCGCATATTAGCCCATTGAAAGTTATTGAGAGAATCCCTTCTGGTCTGGCTATACCAGGTCTCAAGGCTGCATTGATTCAAATAATGACTGATTGTAGCGTCCAGGTAAAATTTATCAATATTAAATCAAAGATGTCTTTAAGGGAGGGTTGTGAAAAAATATTACATAGTGATACTTGGGATTCACTAACGCAGTTAACTCAATCACAGCGTAAAGGTGTCAAAGTATCGAATGATTCTGCATGCTCTGTGTGTCATGATTTAATCAATAACTCATCAGGTAACAATATAAAATCCTTATTGGTAAGATTATGTTGTAGTCTTCTTTTGCCATCATTATTTTCATGCCACATGCCTTCAAGCTCATATCGAAATGCAACCCATTGAACAAGGTAATTCTAATCACTTATTTCTTGATAGTTGATGATCGTAAAGTCTCTGGCTTCACAGACTCTTCTATATCTTCAATCTATTCTTCTAAAGCTGTGTCCCAGTCCGCGAATCCGATTATTGGGACTACTTATAAGCGAATTGATTCCAAAATATTGTCATGTCCTGTGTGTCAAGGACAATCAGGTGATTTTAAAGTTTTATAAAGCATGAATTATTATCAACATTTTTGGTCAGGACGCATCAATTGTTATATTGATATCTACTCTAAATTTTTGCCCTATTCCTTATATCCGTCCCAGATTGTTGAGCGTTTTTCAAATCAGTTACAGTTGATTTGTTGGTTTTATGATCGGATCCAGTAGATGGGCCACTTGCTTTCTACATAGATTTAGTAACAATTCAGGATATTACCACTGTAACCAGTTTACCTAAAGTAAGAAAACTGGCAATGAATCCTCCGAATCCAAAGAGGATTGTACTAACCTGGGTAAACGGAACTGTTTTACGAATATCATACTTATTTGGCGACGGAAGAGGCGACAATATGAAAGAAATATCAGAATCTTTGTAGTTGAGATACCCCGAGAGAATCATAAAGGCGAGTAGAGTGTAAGCAACCACAAGCAATCGGGTTAATGCGAATGATATGTTATCTACTGCATCCGAGTATACTCCATTTCTTGCTACTGCGGATTTAACATAGAAAACTAAAGTTGTGGTTACATCAATAATAATAGGAATGAGCAATAATCCAATCAATATTTGAAACACACCAACGGTTAAGAATGCTGCAAAATAACATCGCATAGCCTGTTGAGAAAATGCGGCTACCACCACAATCAAGACAAGTAGGAAAATTGAAATGAAAACGAAAATAATTGGAACGATAAGTGTTGCATATGAGGATACAAATTTGGCAAGCTTTCTGTCAGGCAGTAAAGCATTTACGGTAGTCCACGTGTAACTAAAGACTCCGAGTAGCATACTGCTGAGGATAATTACAGATGATTTAAAGATAACGACTGAACCCAACATTTTTTCTGTCCATTGAACCATAGAATCTTGCTGTTCCATAGATACTGCAGATATATACCCATTTAGTAAGCCTGTTAAATGAAAAATAAACATGAAGCAATAGGATGTGAAGAGCAGCTGAGCAGGTCTTGATTTAAAAAGTACGACTCTGTTCTTGACGGATTCCAAAACAATGGCTCCTGATACAAAAACGATTGACAACGAGTGGGCAACAAAAGCAACATTATCCAACAGCGTGAATTTAGTCATACAATACTCGTTGCAAATTTTAAAATGACAAACGTATTTAAGTTCCCTCTCACGTGACTGTGTTGTGTAAAATCGATCATCGTGCCACTTTACACAAGACCGTTGACATCAAGAAAGTAGCCGATGTGCAACAACTTATGAAGATTAGATGGCTAAGTTTCATTAAATCCAACTACTCGTGAGAATACGAGCATACGAACCTAGGCTCGACCGGAATGTAGTGTCAATATATTTTATTGCTAATGGTGCAATAGAGTGATAGAAATTCAATGGAATAATGTTATTACCAATGTTTATATAGAAAATTTTCGCTTACTTTAGCACAATCCGTTTTTTCTTCATTTAATGCCATGAATGTAGGTTATCCATTAACCTGGGTTTTTGTGATTGTATTTTTCTTTCTAATTCTAGATTTCAAAAACGAACCACCAAGATCATAATTCGCTGGAGTCTGTACGATTAAAAAACATTCTAATTTACCCAAACAATTAGTTTTCCCAATGTAAGGAAACTAGTGAAAAATCCACTTAGACTGAATATAACTGTGCTGAATTGTGTATAGATTTCTGTTTTTGGTTCACTATACTTTGGTAAAGATGCTTGACTGAAAATGTATGATATATCAGAGTGTTTTAAGTTAGCCATAGTAGACAGCATCAAGATGCCAAGCAGCAGAATAGCTACAGTAAGACATCGAATAAGAGAGAATGAACTTTGATCCAATCGCGGAAATTTCCCTGATTTCCCATGTTGCACCTTGAAGTAATATTTTAACACTACAGCTAAATCGATAATGATAGGGACAAGCAACAATCCAATAAGGAAGTGAAAGATTGCGACCATTAACCCCATCGTAAAATAGAATCTTAGTGGGTCGGCTGAGAACTTGATACCCACTATCACTATTGTTACAATAAATAAAAAAATGTATAGGTATATCACAGGAGCAATCAAATTTGAATACGTTGCAACTATTTTTGGTAATTTTCTGTTTGGTAGAATAGCGTTGACACTAGTCCATGCATAACTAAATACGCCGAATAGGACACTTGTAATGAGTACAGAAGCCATTTTGTATACAAACATTGAGATGTATACTCGTTCTGACCATTCGATGTATGAATCGTTGTATACAAATGATATCGCAGAGAAATAACATGTCGTGATTCCAGATATGTGAAAGGTGACGAATATAATTTCGGCCAAAAATAGAAGCTGAGAGGGTGGTTGTCCCCAAAGCGCAGCTCGATTCTTCACTAGCTCAACCACTATTGATGCCAAAATAAATACAACGGATGCGGTCGAGGCTGCAAATGTTGCTATTTCAAGAAAAGTGAATTTCATGAAGAGGAAAACGCGCTCATACTCAATTTTTCATTTTTAATTACAATGAAGTTTTTCAACATTTCCGATTGATTTATTACTCGGGAAACTTTCCTTTAATAAGACGAACCTAGAATGAATAAACCGTAAACAAATACCTCATACATAGCATCTTCTAACAAAAATTCCCAATACATAGTTACAATTGGTATAGTTGAACCATGCCATAATGCATGCGCATCAATTAGCCTTAAGAAGGCTGGAAAATCAAAGACTTCAAGAAGTGCTGTACCAGTTAAAAGTAACGAAACAACTCCCATTTTCCAAGCATAAGTTCTTTTTGATGTAATACTCCATCCAACCCAAATTAAGTTATGTGATAGCCCAACAGTGACTCCTGCTATCATATTATAACCATAATCGAACCGATAAAATGATAAATAGGAGATATGAAACAAAAAGAAAGTGATGAATGCGAACTGCAATGTGACAGAAACAGTGGAATTATACTGGATTCGAAATACTCTATGAAGGCAATAACACAAGGCTACTAGCAAGCCTAACATTGCTGAAAAGTAATCCATCTAAAGTGTCAATACGAACTCATTAATAAACCTTTTCAGTCAGTGGTAAATCTCTTGAATGAAACACAGCAGACCATAACCATGTATTAATCGACACAATACGGTACAGGTGCAATAATTGAATCAAAGGGTATCTTGTGCTAAGTCGTGAGAGAGTCTTCTTAGCCCCCATATAGTGATTATATCCATTTCCAATTGAAAATAACACTGCAAACGGTTCCTGGATTCCCCATAATCGATAAAATGGCCTTTTGTTTTAATTCACTGTGGTTACCATTTACCATGATATTGATGAATTTGTTGATTATTTGCTATTGCTGAATCTGTAATTTTATGCATACAAACATATTTGCAATCATCAGAGCAAGTCCATTGTGTTAATCGAAGAACTATCGACAATGATTTCTGATCACAGGACTTTACACAACTCTTTACACAATCTTTATATGCTGGTTGTCGATCTCCAGTTGATGCTAGAATCAGATTCAATACACTGAGAATGAATAAAAAATTCATCTTGCTGATGACTTGAAAAAGAATTTACAGAAAAATCCTTCAGTGGATCCTTCAATGGATTGATAGTAAATTGTACCTTCTGATTGCTTTCTCAGACAAGCGATAATTGTTTGGTTCAATTCTTTAGATAAGAGTTGTTGAAGTTGAGCGCGTTTCCATAAACACACAACAATGACTTGTTCAACAAATCACTACAAAACATTGGATCGAATAGAAAATCTAAAATTGAAAGTTAAATTATACAAAAAAGGTTTAGATGCTGCAATCGATGAATTTGATGTCAAATGGGGTGAATCGATATCAAAAGATCTCAGAACTGCAAACTATAGTTCTCAACGAAGAAGCAAATCTCGAAAAAATGGTATGTGAAGATTAATTGACAAGAAAGATCATTTGGTATTGTGTTCCAAATTCAATGATGGGAATTTAATGGAAAGATTAACTCAACAAGTACAAAATATGACCTTTCATGATAAAATCTATGAGTTATCATACGAAAAGCACACTCAGCAAATACAAAATCGATTAGTAACACCAATTGCAGATCTGTATGAAGATTCTTATTTCAATGAAATGGATGCCAATACCATTGGCTTTCCAAATCTTGGGAACAAGAATCGATGGGAGAATTTATCTTATAAAACCTTAGATATACTAGCATCTTTTTCAAAGTAAATCTGTTGAGTTAATTTTTGTAGAAACGAAAATGGCATTGATTTGGATAATCTACTTTGTCAGATTAAATATTATGGAGATGGCTATTTTACAGCTACAGTAAGAAATTTACAGCTAATAGTTAGCCTGGATTCAGTTTTACAAAAATCCATAAATTGAAATACAACGAAGAAGAATACACGTATACAATTGACTGCATTTCAGAGAAATTATCAGCAAAAGATGAAGAAAAAGAGAAACTAATATTTACTGAATTCTTAAATCTGTAAGTGTCAAAGACTAAACTGTATAGACAAAACAAGGCAAAAGAAGAACAATTGAAACAGATTGGATTTGATTGTTTGCCAGAATCATTTAATTATCGGTATACCTTATTTGGAGAAATCATTTCTGGAAACAATTTTGATTCAAACACAATCTATTGTAAATTCTCTTTTGACATTCCAAATGTTTGGAAGGTTGATCCTCAATCAAATACATGGTTACGAACTGGATATTCTCAAAGCAGTAGCTGCTTGTTTGATGAAAATGATGATATGTCATCCTTTTGGGGACTACCAATTGAAATGTCACTGATATCAACAGGTATTTCTTAACGAGCTGACCTGTTATAGTCCCAACTGAACAAATCCCAACTCTTTACATCAAAGTCATGTCTTCAGATAACAGTAATCGACAGAGTATTCAGGGATACTGTTGTTGTAATTTACCTAAAGAACCTGGCAGTTATGAACTTGAGCTGCCAACTTGGAGACCTCTGATACCATACAACTCTAAGCTCAAATCTATGTTTTTGGGAGGCTCTCCAGAGCTACAGGTATTAGAATATTGGAAACTGGAAGTTTGTACAATTGAAAACTAATTTTAGGAAAATGAAGTTCACAATCATTACGGATTTCAAACAGAATCAAGTGGATCAGTAAAACTTAGGTTCAATGTTATACTACAAACAGAGTAAGAATTTTTCTAATCTTATACGAAGGGGTGAAGGAATGATAAATGTGGAGGATAAAGAGAAACCTTCAACCAGAATGACATATATGTCAGGTATATATGAATCATATTAAAACCTATTAGATGCTTTACAAAGAGCTAAAAACAGAATCAAAGAATTAAGAGCGACAGTGGAAGATCCAGATAAAATTGAAAAATCCTCGTCGGCAACCAGTTTAGAAAGCAACTTGAATGAAAATGTTATTGAATAACGTAATATATATAATATTAATGAGATTATATATATTTTCCCCTTGAAAATTTAGAATCCAAATTTTTAGAATCATTAATTAGTTTCTCCTTCTTATTGCTATCCATCCTTGCGCCTACAATATCTCTTTCTCGGTCGAACCTCTTGGGAGGCAAATCACTATCCATCATGTTTTGTGCCAAACTTTCCTGGTGCTGTTCAAGTAGTGACTTTGGTCGATGTGATGCCTAATAAATTAAATGGGCTGATAAATACATTATAATCATCCACTTGTTGTTGATATTGAATGTCCTTTTCGTTTCTTTTTGGAATATTACTTGGCGCTTTACGTTTCTAAAATATAAGTACCTATAATTGCAATCTTACGTTCGAATTCAACCGTTTTTCTCTTTCTTCGGGCATTTCAGTCCATAGAGATTGATCAGTATCGATATCATTTGATTTTCTACTGAAAGATCTAGCTTTCATATCTCCCAATGCTACACAGAATTAATATTTTGAAATCTTACAAGTTTTGGTAGGTTTTGGAGGTATCAACATCCATTCATCTCTTTTCTTTGTATTTGAATCCGTTTTTGGCTTTGGAGGTTTATAGTCATTAATCCTTGATTCAATCATTGCAATCTTTTGTAATCTATCATATTCCAATATAATCTATAATTTTAAAATCGGGAACTTTAAAAACCTCTTCTGAGACTCCAACCAATGGTTTAGGCCCAAAATCATCTTCTTCATCAGATTCTACTCTAGGTCTTATGAATCCACTTGGCATTGTGGGGCCCACCGTTGGCCTATTCGGCATAGTTGGTCCCACAGGCACTTTCATAGGTCCAGTTTTAGCTATTCCAATATCATTTCCACTAGGCAAAGTTGGACCTACAATTTGTTTTGGAGGAAGGGTAGGTCCAATTGAAGATTTAGACGGCATCGAAGGTCCAATACTATTTCCACTAGGCAAAGTTGGTCCTGCAACTTGTTTTGGAGGGAGAGTAGGTCCAATTGAAGATTTAGACGGCATCGAAGGTCCAATAACTTTAGTAATTGATTCTTGTTCTACAATCCGTGAATTTTCGAGTTGAATTACTATCTGGAATTGAAGGACCAATGGTAACTGTTCGTTCATTTTCACAATTCTTCACTATTAAATCCTTTAATATTGTATTTGAAATACCAACTTCCGATATCGCATTGTTGGTCTTGTTTGGTAAAGCTGGACCAATGGGTGTTCTATTAACCATCAAATGAAAGAAAACATTTCAAGACACATCCATTCCAGATGAAGAAACTTAATGTTAGTTAAAGGATATTAGTGCAATTAAAAATAATATATTAGTTTTTGAAACAGTGTAAAAATAAGCTTTTAATCTTCTTCATTCCTTTTGGTTTAGGTTGAGGAGCTTGGGTCCAAATGCTGGACTGTGATCGCTTTGGTACAGGAGATCGAGACGTGAAATTCCCAGCTTTCATCGGTGGTTGGAAAGTTTGGAATTCGGAAGACATGGCTCTTGGGAAATCTTCCAGGTGTGACTGCTTTTTATGTACATCGGACACTGTTGGGTTAGATTGGGTTCGAATTCTATTTGTTTCTTGAGCGATTCCTCTTTGGCTTATTTCGTAGTTGACAGGAACTCTTGGTATACTTCTTCCTAATGAATGTTGGTTCACTGATTGATCTGCAGCGCTGTTTAAATATCCATCAGAATTATACTTTTTCTGATTATTTGTGACTCGACTCGATACTTCTCCAGGAAGCAAAGGAGCTGAGTTATACTTTGCTTGGGTATTTGTTGGGTTGATTTTCAGTATATGAATCCCATTTGTCACACTAGAATCTACAGCCGGTGGTTTCCTTGGAGAGACATATGATACTGGTGGACTGATATTAGAAGAAGGATGTGGTTGAAATTTCAAAGGTGGTAAACAAGGTGACGTTTTTGGGCTTTTTTCTGAAACCGAAAACGATGAAGGTGATTCAGACAATTCCTCGATAGTGGAAATTTTGCCATATATATATCCGTTGCTTTGCTTGACTTGCTTTGAAGATAAGCTAGGTAAAACTGAACGAGACTGCTCTATATGTGATGTGATCGGTTGTGGAAGGTGTCGAAGTTTTGGTGATTCGTCATTCTTTCTTGAATATTGATGGAGTTGGGCTTCCGTTGAATGTTTCGAATTAGATATGTTTTCAGGGATACTAGAAATATCCGATACACTGTCATACACAGAATCATGAGATATGATTGATGCATTTCTTGTCAGCGAAGGAGGTAGAATATTGGTTGAAAAACTTGTGTCAACATTGGATGAAGAAGAGCTCAATGTCAGCAATTCCCTTGACACTTCAATAACATCTCGTCCTTTCTTAAATGACCATCGTTTTATGTCATTACTGATCACTTGGAGAGATGATGATTCGTTTGCCGCACGCTCTTTACAGAATGCATTTAGATTTTCCGAAAATATAGTACTTGACACTTCACTTTTAGTACAAAGAGCCAATGGGACTGCCTTCGGTTTCAACAGAATTAAAGGAATGTTGTCTTCATCTTCATCATTGTCGATATTAATTTCGATATTAGGTTGACTTTCCACGGGATTGTATTCCAACGGATATGTGTCAAGCGATGCGGATATTTCGTTTAATGAATTATCCAGCCATTCCTGATCAATCGAATCTAGTGTTGGTAAATCATTTAGAACCGGATTATTCACTTTTCGTGCCAAAGAATTAGCATCAATATCTTCCATTTTTGAGAAACTGTTCAAATCCACATCTCCTTCCCAAGCTTCATCCAAAGAATCTACTGATGATAATCCGTCATCAATAGTTTCAATTTTTTGGATTGGAACAGGTCTTCCTTTGTTAAGTGCTGATTTAAGCATTAATGGAGGTGAAGGTGTAAATCCTCGCTCATTAGTGGCATTGGATACAATTTGATGCTGACTGTTCAGGTTTAGCAGTTTCATATTAGATTTGAGTTGCTTGCGATAGTGCTCCAGCGAATCATCAGCAACTAGAGTGACTTCAGGGTGGTGAAATCGAACGCTTTTGACTTTTGTTGTGGTAAAATTGTACAATTCTCTGGTTAAATCAAACAATCCACTTGTTTTTAGTTGACCTGGAGTTTGAAATGGTAACAGTAAGTCATGTAAGAATTCCATAGTTTCTGGAGAGACTTTTGGTAGTCGATCATTTTCAGTTGAGCTGGTATCGACAGTTTTATAAGTGAAATTCCTGTCATCCAAAGGACTATTACTAACCAAAGTCGGTGATATTTCAGACATTAAAGAAATTCACTCGGCTTTTCAATTGGGAAAAGGAATCGATTTCATGCTTGTTTTTGTTTCAAAAAGGTGCCACTTTAGGATATCTTAAACGACCGTTTATTTCAATCAAAACTATACCAAAACAAAACATCACGATAACTCTACCCTCTTGGTACTCGTGTTGCGACTGAACATGCGTTCAATGTCAAATTCTTCTTCTCCATGTTTATCGCCACTTCGCGTAAGCCCTTGGCTGGTCAATCGTGGAGAAGCAGCTGATGTCAAGGATGGGGACAGAGAAAATCGAGTTCTAACTGGTGATGCATTGGATCCATTGTTGGTGCTGGAAACTCGTGAATGCTCGTTGCTCCCGTCCAAAAGCACATCCACTTGAGTTTTTAATCTTTTCGATATTTCTTCCATATTAGTTTGTAATCTGGTTATATCAGCATCTCGAGCAACAGTGGTGTTATCTCGATACATTTGCAGTTCCTCATCTTGCCTTTTTGTTTGATCTACTAAAGACATATGTCTATTTGCTAACCGATTGACTTCAGCGATTTTTTGATTTAAACTACTGGTCAAGGAAGCTACTTGCCGTTGTAAATTTCCATCAGAAATCAACAGATCTTGGATTTTGGCTTCCAAAGATTGTTTGATATCATTCATGTCTAGTAACTCCGCTTTTAAATGAGAGATTTCTTCAAGACAGCTTGACAGGTTACCTTGTTTTTGTTGGAATTGTAATTTGAGCTGCGCGATTTCATTATCCATCGCTTGCTTGGCGGAGTGGTACTTGTCTTGAATGGCAAGGATTTCATCTCGTTTTTTATTTTTGTAATTTTCAAGGTCCACAGCATCCTTAGAACTATTTGCCAACATCTCCTGGATGCGATTGTCAGCTTCAAGTATCATTGCATTCTGATTTCGGATGGTATCTTCTCTTTGCTTTAAAGTGTTTCGAATAACCTTCTCATTGGCCTGTAAGTCTGCTAATTGTTTTTGTGTATCACTCAAAGTATCTTGTAGTTCAGCAATCTTGTTAGATACTAAAATGAATTTCTCCTTGTTTTGACTTCTCATGTCCGAATTTTGCTGACTTTCTAATTGTAATTGTGAACCAATGTCTTTCACTTGCTGACGATATGTTTCGATTTCAACTTGCTTGTTTTGATTTTCCATTTGAAACAAAGATATTCTGGATAACAAACTTTCTTTCTCTTTTAAAAGCTGATCCTCGTTAGCTTTAACCGATTGTAATTCTTTAGAAATGTTTTGATTGTTTAATTTGACTTCATGTAGTTGCGTTTGGATGGTAGAGATCTCTTGCAACAATCGGGTAGTATCTTGTTGGTATTGTCTTGCTTGTTTATCTACTTTTACTATTTCAGCCTCTTGTAATGCACCTTCTTGTAAACTATTTGCTAAATCTTGTCGTAACTTGTTCTCTAATTTTTTAAAGTCATCAATTTCTTTCAATAATTGATTTTGGCGATCATTTAGTTTGGTGATTTCCAAGTTACTTTTTCGATCTTGGTTTACCAAATCTTCTACTTGGTGATACAGTTTTCTCTCCCTAGTTGACATTTGCTCTATCTCCTGCAAATAATGCTTTTCCTTTCTGGTCAAATCCTCATGGTCTCGCTTTAATTCTATCAATGTGAGCTTTACGTTGCTAAGTTCTTCTAATTCTATATTTTTTCGTTGGAGTTGATTTTGTAATTCATGATTCTCATTTTGACTTTTTTCTAAATCCTTTTCAGTTTTCATCAACTTTCCTTCTAGTTTAATTCTAGTTTCTTTTTCGTTTGTATAGTCACCTTCCCGTTCTCGCAATGCCTTTCCATACTTAAGTAAGTCTTGCTCTCGACCGGCAATTCTTTCTGCCAATTCCTTTCGCAACTTGTTCAATTCTCCTAACCGACGTTCTCTGTCGCTTAGTTTTGATAAAGTCTCGGAGTTGGTGGTTGACAACGTATCTACTTGGGATGCCAAACTGACTCTTTCCTTTGCCCAATTTCTAGATTCGCGTTCATACCTAGCTTGAGAGCTAGCTAATTTGTTGGACATTTCAATCAACTCCTCTGATTTAGATACCAGCGCTTTTTGTAAAGCGGAAGACGCTGAATGAAATCGTTGTTCTGAATTTCTCAAATCTTGTAAATGGGTATTTTGTAAATTTTGAACTTGTAATAGCAACTTTTCATAAGATTGCTCCAAAACTGCATTTCTTGCTCTTTCATCTTCTAGTAAGGTTTTGTCAGATACATGATACTAAACAAGAGTCAATTTTCCCGTAATGAATTAATATTATTCCATGAATATTTAAAAACAAATAGTATAAAGTATTTTACCTTTGCTCTAGTCTTTTTATCTTTCAACACCATTTTTTCGAATTGGTCAATGTGAGATTTATACCCACTATTAGCTGCTCTTTCGAAAGCGTTACTGACAGTTTCTTTCTGAAATCCTCCTCTGTCGTTTCTATCATATTCTGGATAATCATTTGATGATTTTTTCAAACTCTCTGGTAGATAATAATCTTCTACTCCACTCTCTTCCTCGTCCTTCAATTGAATTTGTGAATTTCTATAAAAATGTTGTCGTTCCTTTTCTAGCTGCTGCAGTCTCTCTTGTCTTTTTAGTTTGCTCATCAATCAAGAATGTTATTGTTAAGAATTTGGAGTGATATCACTCTTATCACGTGTTTATACGAACCCAATAGGCAAGATCAATTAGACCCAGATACCATTATCAAATACCTTTAGGAGACACGAAATTCCTGTGGTATATTGAAAATTCATGTAAAAAAGAGTCGATTTTATTCACATTTGTTACTTCGATAGTTGTAATAACTTAGATGCACACTTATCTTCAATTTGTCATTATCATATTTCAAACAAGCATCACTTTCGCCAGCTGGCCCTGACGTTTGACAAGTTTGAACAGTTTTTTGGTCGTCCAGTAGAGTGTATTGCCTCCCAGAATGTACATAACCTGTCCATTGATATGGTAAATGAATCACTACTCCGTTAAGATGAATGCAATTACCCAAGTCTCCAAGACGTTGGATTCTATAGATTCTAGAACTATGTGGATATGATTGTACGTACTCTGCCCATGCTCTATTGCCTGCCCTGGGCTCTCCATAACTATAAACAGACACGCGATTCGCATAAGTCAACCCAAAGTGGTTGATAAAATCAACTGCCCCGATAGACGCTAGAGAACCACCCATTGAATGACCTGTAAATACAATAGAGTAATCAGGAAACGAATCTGCCGCGTCTTTGATGGCCAGTTGTAGATCTTTTCTAATGGACAGGTATGTTTTCTCAAAACCTGCGTGTATCTAAATAATTAGCAAGTTTCGGATTACAGTAGCCTTTTTCGGAAATGGTTTGATAGTACTAAAGCCTTCTATGGCTGGCCAGTCAACGATGGATCTTCCAAAATCCACATTAGAAAGCCAATTCTTGGTTGTATATGAGCCTCTAATTGAGACAATGATAAGTTTGAACGATGACTTGTATCCAACAAACCTAGGTATCAGTTAAATTTAAGAATAATTACGCTGCTCCTTCAGTGGATTTATCATTCACCGCCTTACTGAGAACTGTGCCCAATGCATCACCAGTACATCTGCCTCCACAATTAAAATCTGGTGCTTCAGGCACCACAGTCCTCTCACAATCTACTGTAAGAACTATAAGATATTACAGCTTGCACCAGCGTATTGGATAAACAATGGAAAATTTTCCACAGGATTTGACGAGAATGGGTACTGAACTGAAGTTGGCGCACCACTCACCAACAGGAACAAAGCAGAATAAATCATAGATCAACTTATTTCTTTATTCGGATAAACCAATCACCTTTTATATACAGAAATGAGACAAGCGGAGAACCAATCACCTTTAAAATACAAAAATGACGTTATTTTATCGAATCACGAGTTGGCAGAAGCTTTGATGTTCATGTAAAATTGATAAGTTTCTATTAGCGGAAATATTCATAATTACAATGTATTCACCAAAAGTTAAGATAGCTACAAATTGGCGTAGGGTAAGGTGGATATGAAATGAAAAACTATTATATACGTTGATGGATGATACTTACATGTAGATATGTGTTTTATTGGTGGGTTGCACATAAGCTTATCCGCACCACTGATAAGCAGCCAAAAACCTTCCAACAAATATTTGACTGATTTTAATGCCGAAACAAAGTATCTTTCTGGATTTGAAAAGACTAGTTTCGGATTGCTACAACAAGGGAAATAATCAAAACAGTAGGTCTGTCAGTTTCACTTCAACATCATTCTTCAATCGATGCGTAGTGAACAATCATTTTTGAAGATAATTGATGCAAAATTGATGGAATTATGTGACTTGAATCCAAGAACATGGCAAGAGACAAAAAAGAAATTGATGTCACTGATGAAATGTAGCAAAAAAGACTGCCAAACTGATCCTTACATTTTTGATGAAACAATATGGGGTATAATTTGTTAAATAGACCATCAGTCGCTTTGGCTAGTTAGGATAGTAAACAATTAATAATTCATCTTGCACACATTTCAGTTTGGTGGCAAGTTCAATAACCGAGAAGCAGTACAGTCGAAGCAACCAGCATAACAGCCATTATTTATGATTCGGATAAACCAATCACTTTTTAAATGAAAGAATCGGAAGTCCCTTGATGTTTAGGGCACGTGCGTGGCAAGTGCAACACCCCACTTCTATCCCTCAAACACAATATGCAGTATGATAGTGTCTTCATCTAAATTCCCAGCCTGGGAATTGCAAACTTATTTGAATAGGAATTAGAAACACACAATAGGAATATGAGAACTTAGAATAAAGATACAAGATAAAACTGACATGATAGAATGTAATTCAAACTTCTATAAATGAACGTTTATTCTGACTAATGACTTAGGCACATGGATTTGAGTTATAATTGTAGTATTGGGTGTGGACTGAAGTACCCAAAATACCCCCATCATCATTCAAACAATCGTTACTTTCACCAGCTGGACCAGAAACTTTGCAAACACGAATGGTCTTGTTATCTTCCAACAAGGTGTATTGAGAACCAGAGTGGTAGAATCCCATCCATTGGTAAGGAATTTGAACAACTAAACTATCAAAACACGGTTATGTATTACCAAGATCACCACGGCGTTGAATACGATACATCCTAGATGCAAAAGGTGTGCTTTGGATGTAGTTGGCCCATTCACGATTACCAACTCGCGGCTGGCCATAAGTATAGAGAGAAATTCTATCAGCAAAGCTACCACCAAAGTTTTCAACAAAATCAGCAGCGGCCATTGTTGCAAGTGCACCTCCTAAAGAATGCCCAGTGAAGACAATCTTGTAGGTAGGATATTTAACTGATAAAGATTGGACGGCACGCTGTAAATCAGTTCGAATGGAAAGATAAGTTTTTTCAAACCCAGCATGCACCTTTGCATCTGATGGGAAATCTCTATTATTTTCTTCCAACAAAGCAGGAGTAACTTTTCCCCAATCATCTACGGTAGAAGTCCATAACTGAATATTATTTGCCCAATTTTTTGCATTGGCAGATCCACGAACAGAGACAATGATTAAGTTTAAGTTTGTATTGTACCCGACAAATCTACGATTACTATAAGCAGTTGGTTTACCCTGCTCCTTCTGTCTCTTTGTTGTTGATAGAGCGAGTCAAGATGGTTCCACTTGCATCACCACCACAGCGAGCCCCACAATTGAATGCTGGTGCACTAGAAGAAAAGAGCTTATCACAATCTACGCGTTAGTGAGTGTTTAATTACAAGCGGCACCAGAGTATTGCATAAAGAGTGGAAAGTTGTCTTGCGCATTGGTCGAAATGGTTGCCTTGGTTTGGGCTGGAATAGCATTGGTAGAGCTAAGCAACGAGATGACGCTAAATAGAGTACTGTATTGCATTTTCTAAGTCTTTGAAAGATTTTGGACGTGAGAAATGCCACTATTTAAGTCTGAGATACACACGCATTGTGTTTTCTTTCGGTCAGAGCGTCTTTCAGTCATACGATATACAAAGACATTTCTCCGGTTGAAAGAATTCTTTTTTGATGGCAAAAACGCCAAGAGTCCCAATAAAAAAAGGATAGAAGTAGAACTATAGATGCTCATAGTTCTACGGTATCCCAAAGACTCATTTATCTCAGCAAAAACTCTTTGGTAGATTTTTTGTATCAGGTGACCCTTAGCACTTGATAGCATGTGTGCTAATCTGTATTTTCTTTAATGACAACCAACGTGTCACAAACAGGGTTTTCAGTGAGGAGAAGGACATAATTTCTCTCAAGTAAAAGTTGTAATATTGTAATACATAATACAGGTAAATCAAGGAGGTACGTTTTGACTTATAAACGGAGGTAAATGTCATTTCGAAAGTTGCTTGATCTCTAACCAAGATGATGGGTGCTGTACTCAAGCAGGCACTGCAGTTTTGCATTCATATTAAATCGATTCTTTTCAAATCTCTCTTTCCGCTCATCAGTAGGTATATGTCTTGATAAATGAAAGCTGGAACTAGTTGTTGAAAATGAATAGAGAAATTTATTGATTCTATCCTACTGTTGCTATAGCAATTTAAGCACATGGATTGGCATTGTAGTTGTAGTATTGGGTGTGAACAGAAGTCCCCAAAATATTGTTGTCATCCTTCAAACAAGCATCACTTTCACCAGCAGGTCCAGATGTTTTGCAAACGCGAATAGTCTTGTTATCATCCAACAAGGTGTATTGAAAGCCGGAATGGACATAACTCATCCATTGGTAAGGTAGATGAACAACTAAAAAAAATTAAATTTGATGAAAATTTACCAAGATCACCACGACGTTGAACACGGTACATTCTAGATGCGAAAGGTGTGCTTTGAATATAGTTGGCCCATTCACGATTACCAACTCGTGGTTGACCATAAGTATAGAGAGAAATTCTGTCGGCAAAGCTAGCACCAAAGTTTTCCACAAAATCGGCTGCTGCCAAGGTTGCAAGTGAACCTCCCAATGAATGACCGGTAAACACAATCTTGTAGTTAGGATATTTAACCGCAAGAGATTGAGTAGCTTGCTGAATTTCTTTGCGAATGGAAAGGTATGTCTTTTCAAAACCTGAATGAACCTGCTATGTAAGAAAGATAGGATATTACTTTTGCATTTCCAGGGAAAGCTCTATTGTTTTCGCTTAAGAATGCTGGTGTCACGATTCCCCAATCGTTAACGGTAGAAGTTCCAATTTGGATATTGTTTATCCAGTTTTGAGTGCTAGAAGATCCACGGAAAGATACAATGATTAAGTTCAAATTATCGTTATATCCAACATATCTATTGATCAGTATACGGATTGGCATACCCTGCTCCTTCCGTTCCCTTGTTGTTGATGGATCGCGTAAGGATGGTACCAGCAATATCACCACCACAACGAGCACCACAATTGAATGCCGGAGCACTAGAAGAAAAAAGTTTGTCACAGTCTACGCGTTACTAATCACATATCATTACAAGTTGCACCAGAGTATTGCATAAAGAGTGGGAAATTATCTTGAGCATTTGCGGAGATAGCGGCCTTTTGCGTTGTCGGAGCTGCTTCAACGGAGCTGGCGAGGGTGTAAAGTGTTAAAAGAAAAGAAGAGAATTGCATCTGTGTAATTTGATAGATTGCATTGCAGGAATTGGTCCAATTTATATGATTTTTCCACACGACTGCTTTGGCATGACACGAAAGGGTCGTCTAAGCGTATAGTATTATGTCACTTGAGTTAGGTCTAGGATCACGTCATTTGAGTCTTTGACGTGATGATGACGCTTTGATGATTTTAAAAGTGACCCCAAAGACGAAAACATTTCGTCAATTTACTGTTGCCAATCTCAAACATGCTTTAGTGATTATTTTTGAGCATAATTAAATGAAATTTACTATCCTGAACTCAACGGATAATTAAAGCGTCACGTGTGCCTTTGATAGTTGTTTGATGAAAAATGGTGGTTACACGAGCAGGGTTTCTATCAGACGATTGATCGGAAGTGTGTCATTTAAGAATTAAAGGAAACTTTTAAGTTTGTGTTTTGTCGTATTATATGGACTTCAAAGAATGTGGGTAGTTGCTAGAACATTTTCAACAAAGAAGCAGCATGCTATGAATGTATAGAGTTCACATCGTTGATCATTTCACTGGATTTTATTATTCATTATGACAAAACCAATAAAAACGTTTTTCATTACAAAAACGCTTTCAAATAGAACGGAATCAATCATAAGTGATAGACTATTTAATAGAAACTTGAAAGGCGAACAGTAAAATCGAAATGCTGCATGAATTAATTGGACAGAAAGAAATCAAAAATAGTGCAGCTTTATTGTATATACTACATCAGATGGATACTTAAGCACATTGGCTTGCCTGGTAGTTGTAATAATCAGTATGAGCAGAAGTGCCCAACATGTAAAGGTCATCTTTCAAACAAACATCACTTTCACCAGCCGGTCCAGATGTTTTACATACACGGACAGTCTTGTTATCTTCCAATAGAGTGTATTGGAAGCCGGAATGAACATATTTCATAAATTGAAATGGAAGATGAACAACTATTCTGGTTAGCTAACGTCAAAAAAATACCAAGATCGCGACGACGTTGAATACGATACATTCTGGATGCGAAAGATGTGCTTTGGATGTATTCTGCCCATTCGCGATTTCCCACTCGTGGTTGGCCATAAGTGTAGAGGGAAATACGTTCACCGAAGTTTACGCCAAAGTTTTCAACAAAATCGGCAGCACCTAAGGTGGCAAGAGCACCTCCTAAAGAATGGCCAGTAAAGACAATCTTGTAAGTAGGATATTTAACGGCAAGGGATTGAACAGCTCTTTGAATTTCTGTACGAATGGACAAATATGTCTTTTCAAAACCAGCATGCACCTAATGTGAGTAAATCTGATTTACCTTTGCATCTGAAGGGAATGCTCTGTTTCGTTCTTCTAACAATGCAGGTGTGACAACACCCCAATCGTTGACAATGGACGTCCAAAGCTGAATGTTGTTCACCCAATTTTGAACATTGGTAGATCCTCGAAAAGAGGCAATGATCAACTGCAAATTGTCGTTATAGCCAACAAATCTATTGTTTAGTTAATCTATAACATTGACTAACCCAGCTGCCTCAGTGCCTTTGTTGTTGATGGATCGTGTAAGGATAGTACCAGCTGCTGCTCCAGCACATCGAGCACCACAATTGAATGCTGGGGCACTTGAAGAAAAGAGATTATCGCAGTCTACGCGTTAGTAATCTCACATTTTACAAGTTGCGCCAGAGAATTGCATGAATAGTGGGAAGTTTTCTTCAGCATTTGGAGAGATCGCAACCTTTTCTGAAGCTGTGGCAGCTTGAATTGAAGCGGCAAGGGTGTAAAGTGTAATTAGGAAAGAAGAAAATTGCATCTTTGTATTTGAATATCTCTGTGGTCGAATACATTGATTATATATAATTTTTCCACACGATATCTTTTAACAGGTCATGAAAGGTTAGTCCAAGCGTCAGAAGGTACGAAAGTAAGGACATGTCACTTGACTGGCATTGACCCATCTATACGATACTTCCATTTTCAGATGTACTTCTATATAAGTGGGATCTTGTAATCCCAGAAAAGGTTTTAAATTTCAATAGAATTGTCTAGTCAAAATAACACACTATAAATTGTAGTTTAATGAGTTGTTCACGTGTACGATAGAAGGATATACTGATGTTGCACAAGCAGGGTTTCGATCGGACGACTGAAAACCAATTCTCTTAAACAGCAAGTAAGATTTAATTGGGGGTGATAATCTTTCTGAAGTTTCTAGAATTGAAACGGTTTTGGTTAATTTCTGGCATGTTGATTAGACTAAATCTGACATATCCTACTTACTATGTAAGATCATTAAAACCGAATGACTATAAATGTGCTCAAACCTTGATATGAAGGCATTACGAATCTTGTCAAAATCTAGATGATGCTAATAATAACAGAATATACAAGAAAATATCTCTCCAAAATTGCAGCTATTATATTGACACACAAAGTATCGGAAGAATGATTAAGCACACCCTTTAGATTTGTAGTTATAGTAAGTGGTATGTGTAGCTATACCCAGCAAACGGCGGTCATCTTTCAAACAAGCTTTACTCTCGCCAGCTGGTCCCGAAGTTTTGCAGGCGCGAGTAGTCTTGTTGTCTTCAGATAAAGTGTACTGATGGCCAGAATGAACGTATTTCATGACTTGTGCTGGGAATTGAACAACTATTAAAGTTAACACACAAGTATCAATTTACCAATATCGCGTCGATGTTGAATTCGATACATTCTAGATGCGAAAGGCAATTTTTGAACATATTCTGCCCATTCACGATTTCCTACTCGTGGTTGGCCATAAGTATAGAGTGATATACGGTCACCGTAACTTACACCGAAATTTTCCACAAAATCAGCAGCTGCCATCGTGGCAAGAGCACCTCCTAAAGAATGACCGGTAAATATAATTTTATAAGTAGGATATTTAACGGCAAGGGATTGAACGCATCTTTGGATTTCTGTGCGAATAGACAAATACCCCTTTTCAAAACCAGCATGGACCTAATGTGTGAGTTTCAATATATACCTTTGCTTTTGAAGGCACTAATTTGTTTCCGTCTTCTAATAAAGCAGGCGTGACAACACCCCAATCGTCAACGGAGGAAATCCACACTTGGATGTTATTTAGCCAGTTCTGAACATTGGAAGATCCTCGAAATGAGGCAATGACTATTTTCAATTTGTGATTATAGCCAACATATCTACTATTTAGTACATCTAAGTATTAACTAACCCAGCTGCCTCAGTGCGTTTGTTGATGACCGACCGCTTTAAAATCGTACCAGCTACAGCTCCATCACACCGAGCTCCACAGTTGAATGCTGGGGTACTAGAAGAAAAGAGCTTATCACAGTCTACACATTAGTAATCTGAGATCATTACAAGCTGCACTAGAGAATTGCATATAGAGTGGGAAGTCATATTGAGCTATTGTAGACATCACTGGTTTTTTTCCAAACCGAACAGCTTGAGTTGGAGCAACAAGAGCATATAATGACAAGAGTAAAGAAGAGATATGCATCTTTGTCTTGTTTGAATATCAAATGAACTTTACATGACAATGACGTTGGTTATGGTCGACTCCTTCGCCGGAGAGTGTTGAAACCCCATTTCACATTTTTAGTTTTCTGTGCTTGTTTGGAGTAAGTTTCTCAGATCAATTCTAAGTTCTGATAAATGCCTCGCAGCAATAAAATTCACTTCTTTAGACATAAATTTCAGTGATTTCAATGTAAAATGTTACAGACCTGTCTGAAGTCTGAGCACAACAACAGATTAAGATTTGAGTGACATTGACACTCAACCCGATACATGCATTTCCATTTGGAACATAGAAAGCGTATTAGTGTAGCCGAAACTACACAATAAATTCAATGAATGAACAATAGAATTGGACGCTGAAACCCTCACAATGCGCTCCAATATCCCATACAATCCAAACGAGAAACATTCGAGCGTACTTTTTTATTCTAAAACTATTCAGTATCTTGATACTTCATCTCGTATTTCAAAACTTTTTTTTTTTTTTATGAGTTTGTGTATGTTGAATTCACTGGTGGTAGTCAGGAATGGAAACTCAATTAGACACTTTAGCAGATCAGTGGAAGCTCATGCATGGAAGCCTGCCAGAACTTCTTCAAATTTCACTTTCGCTACTAAATATCCCTCACCATACAAAAAACCAACATTGACCAAGAAACCGAATGTTAAAAAATCTGGTCAGATAAAAAAGACTCAGTTTGCAATTAGTCCAGATAGACGATTGGCAACTTCGTTGGAAAAATACAATCTTTCACAAACTGTAAGTTATATGGGAAACTCGGATATCACACACGCAAAATCATTTTCAGCATTAGGGCTAAATTCAAAGTTAGTTGAAGCAATTAAAGAGCAATTGGCATATATTAAACCAAGTCAAGTGCAAATTGCTTGCATAAACCATTTGCTGGATAAGCCAAACGAGAATTTCTTGGTGGGATCACAAACAGGTTGAAACTTTTCTTTTAATGTGCCTTAGGTTCTGGAAAAACTTTAGCATATTTAGCTCCTGTAATGCATTTGTTAAAAGCTGAGGAAGAAAGTTTCCAAGAGGCTCAAAAGGATACTGCCTCAACAATGATCGATTATAAAACGGCATCTGGTGTTATTTCAAGGCCCAATGTCCCCCTACTGAATATAAGAAAATTACGGCGTCCTCGGTGCATTATCCTTTTACCATCAAGGCAATTAATCGAGCAAGTTACAGCAGTAGCAAAGAAACTGGCAAGAGTAGTGAAACTAAGAGTGTTGGGAATGCATGGTGCTACGAAGCATGTTAATGAATCTCTTGCACAACCAGGTATGCGATTACAAATTTATATTAGTGGACATTCTTATTTGTACTCCAGGAAGGTTAGCTAAAATGATAAAAGATCAAGATCTATATTTATCACAGACGTCTCGTATAGTTTTGGATGAAGCTGATACCTTATTTGATGACACTTTCTTGAAAGAGACGGAAACTGTTCTAAAACCTATCTTGCATCGAAATGCTTCAGGAGGAAAACCTACTCCTATATTACTGATCACTGCTACCTTCCCACAAACGCTGGAAAAGGCCACTTCTCAAATTCCTAATTTATTACGATTGATGACCCCATCACTACATACAACTCCTTCAGGACTACATCAACAATTTCTTCGAATAGGTCAATCGAACACAAAGCAAAATATGCTGATTGACGTGCTAAAACGGGCTGTGCTACAGACAAAAAGAATTTTAATCTTTTGCAACACCAAAGAAACGACGGAGAGTGTATATGCATTCCTCGAATCAAAAAAGTATAATGTTCGAAAACTTTGCTCTTCACTGGATTCAAAAACGTTTCAAAAAAATCTAGCAGAATTTAATTCAATACCAGAGGAACTAGAAAATAATGAAGATTCAACAAAAACCATCACTGAAGAAGTCATGATAGCAGTTGCGACTGATATCGCTAGTAGAGGTTTAGATACAACTGTAGTAGGACATGTGATACTTTATGATTTCCCACATAGCGTAATCAATTACATGCATCGTGTGGGACGAACGGCACGGTATGGGAGAATGGGCAGAGCTACAAGCTTTCTAACAAACCGTGATCTGAGACTTGCTGAAAGTATCCAACAATCAATTGTCAAGAAGAAAAGAATGCCATCGACAGTTGAATGGAGTAACAAAACTTTATACGATGGGTTGGATAAAAGTGTCAAAAGAAATGTTGCAGGCACAGGGTTCGATGATTCCTTGAAAAATACAACACATTTCCCATCTGCTGGCTCCACAGTACCAAATTCAGTCAAAATCATCTGATGTAAAGTTGGCCAAGTACAAAGAGTACCCATTTGAACTTAATATTTGAAATAAGTATTTAAAATAAACGTTTTCGGTTATAGTAAACTCATCGTTTAATATAGGTTTGAAGTAAATTCTAAATTGAAGTATATTTATTGATACTTAAACGAACATCACCAAAAATAATTGTAAAAGCGTAGAGGCAGCTGGATATCCAACGTTAATATTACCATTTGTGCTTCCTGGTGAGGTTGTGGAGGCGGGTGAGACAGAGGTAGGCGATGGACCCTTAGTATCAACAGTTGTTGAAGTTCCACCAACACGAAATATCGATACCTTCACATACCCAGTCTCTGTGCTGGTGCATTGATCCGCTTTGTACGATTTTGGAGTAGATCCACATCTTGTCAACATTTGGTCTGATTCGCTATATGTGAACCCAGATGTAATGCATTTGTTGACTATCAGACCTGCAATGTAAGTCTGAGGCGACCCGGAACAAGTAGAATTGGCATAGCCGTAGATTACAGCATAATCTTTACCAAATGCTTTATTCGAAATCGCATTAAAATCGTCTGGTGAACAAACGACCATGCTGGAACCAGCACTAGCACCCACACATTTGTTTGGTGATATAGCACACAAGGCGCTGGAACCAGGAGCATACACAATGCCGGTAGCAGTACCGGTGGCACAATCGCTTGAAGAATATGCGATGGAGTATTGATTGGACATTTGGTATTAGGCATCATTCATTGCCATTTATATACAAAAGCAGACTGGCATAGTTCCGACTAAAAGCAATATACTGAACGTTTTGGGACCAAATTCACAAGGTACTGAAACATCAACTTAAAGACGATACAGGTGATATGTTACACATACAAGCAAAGTCTGAGAACTTTATGAAAATATTCATTATGAAAGTATCATTGTGTCAAAGCAAAAAAGTTAGATTATCGAGATTATGATGATGATGAGGTGGTATCTGAGCTCCAGCTACTTACAGCCCAGCTTCCGATGACCAAATCCCATTTGGTGTGAACTGAAAAGCAATTTGCTTCAAGTTATCTTTAAAAAGCATAACATTTAATATCTGTTATGTTCATCGATTAACTGTTTATTAATCGGGTAACTTGATTCAAGTCATGTACACTGAATTCAATCAGTCAATAGAATCATACTATCTATTTAGGTTCTATTCATTCAAGACAATGTGTAATCAAAAGAATTGACTTCTATATATTTATTCAATTATAAATTCAAAAGAATGATTTTACAAATATACATGGTCTACGGTATGCCATAAAAACAAACCATAGTGGTGTTAGTATGATCACCCGAGGAGGTGGAATGAAAAAATATTGATGAGTTTGGTAGCAGTCCAGTTCTCCATTCCGTTTCAATAAACCCAGTTTTTTCCAAATAGATCGTTTTCACCAACTCTTGCGTTCTCCAATTGAAAAGTCGCATTTCATCATAGTAAGCATCTTGTCCACTATAAACTGCAGGAAGTAACACAAAATCGCCTGAAAAAGCTTGAACTTTGTGGTTGACATGATGCATGATACCACTTAGAGATCCAACGAGTGTTTTATCATCTACATTATAGAAATTGTAAGTATGTGGTCCATTGATTCTTGATTCCCAATCTCCTGTTGCTTGAAATATATTCTCATCCACATAGA
>MU621215.1:0-50343 GCA_025399215.1 Globomyces pollinis-pini | reverse complement strand
CGACATGACCTTCTCACTTTTTTCTGATGGATGAGGAGATCCTGGAGGACTATAGTAGGTAGCTTGAGGTTGACTGAAAGATTGGATCTTGGAAGCAGCAATGGATGATTCATACTGAGCAACAACAGCCTCCAATTCTGTCAAACGACTGATGCACTTTTCCAAGATCGTCAACTTTGACATGGCCAATCTAGTTTCATTACTATCAGAATGAAAAGGAACAATTTGACGTAGTTTTTCAAAGCATTCATTGGTTTGTTCTCTTCGTTTACGTTCGGTAGCGCAATGAGTTTGTTTACGGATTTCTCTTCGTCGAAGCATATCCAATTCTTTCTTTTGTTGAGGGTGCATATTAAAGTTTAGGGCAAAAAGGTGAAAAATGCGGTCTGTATTTAAATAGATTGAACCCACCTGCCCACTAGGGAGTGTTTGGGATCTTGTTCAACACATGCGTTAAAAAAGAGATGATGGCATGGCTGATTAACTGGGGTCCTGACTTGTTGTTCTTATGATCCATCCTATTTACAACGCTTTTATCATTTGGTAGATTCCTTTCTTTCAAATCTTCGTAACCTAGCAATGACATCACTGGGTCTATAAAATTGAACGGTACAGCCTGAGCCCACTTAGTTTTACACACACAATCTTATCGATTGTTGAGAATCATCCGCTTACATGGACTTTATAATTTCACACCCATCAATTCATCCCCTTATTCAAAAATATTATCATTAATCAACTGTCTGCCTGACACATTTAGCATTCTTAATGGTGCAAAAAGTTAACGGTTTGATCATCTCAAATATTCGTTCCTTACAAGAACATAATGATACTACGAATTACGAGACCATTGCATATCAAGTGTGTTCTAATGCATAATGCAACTCCTTCACCTACAACAACTTGTTTCATACACAAAGGGCATGAGCCCACTAACCAAACACACTCACATGGCAATCAGTGTCACACAATGTTTGACAGGAAGAATCTACAACGTCAATCTTATCGATATCATAATTGAACCTTATAAAATGAAAGTGAAATAGAAATAAAATAGCAAAAGAATGAATTTATTGGTTTTGGGCTTCAACATCGCAATTCTCGTAAGTATCCCAGAAATTCAATGTATTTTTCGTTAGTCAATAACAAATCACCTTTTTCTCTTCTTTCTTTGATAATATCCAATCCTGTCATTCCTTCCTTATTGGTGTCCTTTAGATTCAAACAACCCATATTCTGGAAATCTCGGAGAATCACCGCTACCAAATAAACAGTCAATTGAATGTCTTGATGATCTCCATACTCTGATACTCGAAATCCAGGAACGAGTGTGTCCTCTTTAAAAATAGTTCTAGCCAAACCATGAAATACTGTGTCCCTTCCCACACCACGTTCCCTCAACGTTGCCCCACGTCGCATCAGTTCATTTGTAAGAAGTGATTTGGTGACTCGAAAATGCCGTAAACTAGTTTGATTTCTAACTGTGGGATTATGGTATCCAAATTTCACACTAGCGGCCCAAACATCATGGATAAGCATTACGGACAGTGGAGAAAATCCATTTCTATCCAATTCTGAAATAACCTTTCGCTCTGCTTCATCATCGTTGTGAGGAGTTAATAAATCAAACGTTTTTAAATGTTTTGGCTTGAAAACTAAAACTCTAGATATGTGTATCAACCAATTTAATAACGGATATTGTTCCGAAGAATTCCAAATCGTCAATTTTGTTCCCATTTTCACTAGTCGCTCGATTTCAGTTGTATTGTCTTTTTCACACATGTCGTACAGTTTATCCAGGTCGGTTTCTGGAACTTCATTTTTCAAATCCAGTTCGTCATCAAAATTTAGTAATCACAATAAATACCTGTATCATCCTTGTTATCAATTGTAACGTGAAACTCTTCCTTTGTTTCCAACTTTGCCTCTGGTTGTGCCAACGTGCCATTTTGATTCATTAATATTGGAAATTCCCCTTGATCTTTGACTGGCTCCATGGTTTCAACCACTGTGGAATCTTCAGTATCAAATTCGGACTTTAACCTCCCATAGCTCAAATCCACATAGTTTTCATTCAAATTAACTGGATTCAACAGTAGTTGTGATTGCTTTTCTCTTAATGCCAATCCAAGTTTAGATGTGGTACTATCGTCAGGTTGTATTTCCACTAAAATTTCACCACTGGAATTTCCTTCAAGTCTTTGACGTTTTATATCAAAACTGTAATCAATTTCGGGTTTATTTTTCTTTTTTCGTGTCAGATTTCGAATTCTTCGAGCTTCAGCATATTCATCCAAAGCTAACAAATAAATATACAAAAAATAAAAACCTTCCTTAGATAATTCAACCTCCATGGGTGTATCTTTGATGGTAGCATTGAACTCTACACTAGTCTTAATCCCCATTTTGGCTAATTTTTCAACAACCAGTTGTACACTGTTACGATCCAGCTCTGTTCTTCGTTTCAAACAATCAATCAAGGTGTCTCCTTCTGCATTCACTGTTTCAAAGTCATATTTGTGGTAAAAATTGAATCTGGCAATGAGACACAAAAATTTATCTTCCGTCAAGCTTAAGGATCCATGTTTCACAGATGTTTTACCAAATTTTTCAAGCATTTCCACAATTTTGAAAACCGAACAATCAGAGTCATCATTAATTGGAAAAGTCAAATCAGCAGTCCTCTCCAGCAATACCTTGGATAGATTGGACAGTGGGAAATCGGCAATCTTTGGCGCTAAGGGGAATGGATATTTGTCTAAGTAAATAGTATCACCCAACAATGAACATAAGGCAGGAGTCATTATCCAATCATCTTGTGTAGATAAAATAGTCTTATCATTATTTCCCATCAGGAAATTTAACACCCTGAGCTGATCTGGAGTGTCGGATCTTTGCAAAGTGTGCAATGCAAAAATATGAATCGGAAGTCGACCATATTCATCTTGTATAGTAACCTCATCTTTGTAATGAGCAATCATATCGTATCGGATGGCTGGCATTTCGCATAGTTTGTGGAGTTTTGTTGCCTGTTGTTTTCGAATGAATTCTTTACTAAGTCTGGCACCTTCTTCACGGAGTTGTTGGATGATATTCACAAAATGATCATTTGTAGGATCTTGAGTCAGTTTTTTTTGAACAATATCTAAACCAGTTTCGTGTAATTTGTTGACACTATTCAAATCAACACCGGCAGCTTTTAATTTTTTGGTATATTGGATAATATGATGTGGTGTAAAGTAAAAAACCTTCAAGTTACCCATGCTGTCATGATATTGAGATGAAATGCAAGATTCACAAATTCTATGGAATGGCTGTATTGAAAACACATGATGGGGAATGCCAATTGCAAGAATTTTTCTGGACAAAATAGAATCTTGTACACCGGCCATCAAGTCACGGACCAATGCCAAATGTAGAATGTCCTGATCAAAATTATTGGGGAAAAATAATTGAAAGCCATCTATTGATGAATTGTTCGAGGGATGCTGAAGAAAAAGTTCAATTGTATTCGCAATGCCTTCCCAATTGATATCCACATGTTCACAAAAAGTTTGTAGACTAGTGTAATGTGATAGATTTACTATTTGTACTGAAAAATTTGGATTTTGTAGTGCTAATGGATAAAGTGATGCGGGATAGTGCTGAGCTAAAAGATGAAGAATAGTATTACCTTGGTGATCCAAAATGGAATTCGGGTTGCTTGCTGAATTCCACAAGTCTTCGATTAGCTTTGGCTTAGAATCGCCAACGAAACTGAACAATTCAATTAAGAGAAACAAAACAGGTTTGATGGTCTGTAATGTCAATATCGCGGTTGTGGTCAATTTCATCTGATTCATGATTTCCAATAGTTTCTTTATACTTCTTGATAAGTGAACCGCATCAATGGCTTCAGCATCAGTATCTTTTGGGGATTTTAATTCATTTTTTGTGTCAGATTTTCCATTTGATTCTTCGGTTGTTTTCAGTTCGATTTTATAACCGTCCTTTTTTGTCTTCTGATCCACCATAGAGATCTTAAATTCAGAAACAGCATTGTCTATTTCATTTAATTTTGAGACAATCCATTTTGACACAAACGGATCGCCATAGTTCAGGGTATAAGGCAGTCTTAAAATGTCAAGAATGGTGTCGATTGGGCTGGATAGATGAAGAGCAAACTCAAGAAACGAGAGTCTGACATTTGTGTCACATTGTCGAATCAAAATAGGGGCATTAAAATCTAGCCTTGTTAAGCTGGACAGAACAGGTAAAAATTCAGGATAGGCCAGAGTTAAATGAATGGGGAAGCATGACAAGATTTCTTCTCCTTCTGGTAACATTTTCGAGATAGATATTGACTTTAGCTTGGCAGTATCAATGAATGGAGTTGATTCGTGTTGATTTAATAGTTTCAGTAACAAATTCTGATTCTTTGATTGTATCAAAATTTCCAAAGAGTCAATATCACTGGGGAAAGCGAAAGGAGTGGATTCTTCAAAAAAACGTATAATTCCTTCACACCCAGAACGATATGCGACCTGTATTGGATTCAATCCATCATTATTTCTGATTAAATGGACGTTTGGATACTCGCTAAGCATTATTGCAAGCAGATTCTGTAAATAACGGTAAACATGCTCTTTTTTAAACTCTGGATTCTTCTTCTGAGCCAATAAATGGAAAAGAGTATTCCCTTCTTCATTTTGCCATCTCCAAATAGATGTTTTCCTATTTCTTTCCCATATGCTTGACGCTAGTTTTATAAACCCTTCATTCCAAGTATAAGAAAATACAAGTTCCATCACTTCTGCTGTAATAGGATTACCTAATTGAACCAGATAATTGGCAGTTTCAAGATCATTGTGCATGATGCAATAACAAAACATAGACATTGCATTTCCATTAACCAAAACGTCAATATTATGTTTAATGACTAATTCCAGAATAGCTGGCTTCTTTCTCGTGCGTAGAAGGTCAAACAAAGTCATTTTGACAAATCCTGGACCGTCATCCACTTCCATATCTTGTCCATGAATGTTGATCAATGCTAATCAAATATGAGTATAATAAAGACTTTACTTCGACTCACAAGAATTGCTTTATTGAAGTCTGCCATTATATCCCCGTAAGACATTGTAGATAACACAGCGTCTAGAGCATTTTTTGAGGCTAGAACTTCATCTACCGTTGATATCTCCATAGCATCCAACAAGAAAGGAAGGAAAGAATTTATCAACCCATATCGAAAGAAAATTTTTAAAATAGCTGTATTCTTTTCAACGAATGCTATGGGCAAAACTTTCCCACTGTTTTTACATTTGCTAACGTCAAGAACCTTAAGAGACTCGTCATTGGCATTCCTAGTATCCTTTCCAATATCTGACTCGTATGCCATGAATGTGATCAATGGCGTATCCAATAGAACTTTAAGGAAAGTTCGGTCATGACCATCTTCATTAGTAATGTAGTTAGCAACACCTCCATAAGTATAATGATGATCAATGACAATGTTTGGAAAGCTGACAGAAAATGGGACTAATCCAAAACTATAGTTTGGCATTTTGATACTCTTTAGTGTTTTTTGAAGAAAATTGAGTAGTTTAAAAACAGCTTTGTAAGATACAGCGGATATTGTAAACTGCAAATCTTTAAGAGCCGATTGATTGGTATCGATAATGTTCTGAAGCGTTACTTTTGTTATTTTAGGACAACCATTCATGTTAAGTGAGACCAAGTCGAGATTTGATAAAATATTGAGCATATGATCATCATTCATTACTCGATTGAAGGATACGTTCAAATGTTTTAAGCCAATGAAAGCCGTCCAAGAGGGAAAGTTAAATTGTGCGTCGTACTGACCAGATAGTAAAGAATCTGTCTGAATGATCAGAGTAGAGCATTCTTCCAGTCGTAAACGATCATTAGCAGAGTGACAGGGAATATTCATCAATAGTACTTTCGGTTGTAAAGGGATGTCTACCAAACAATAGGACAGACGAGCAAGATCATTGTAAGAGAGGTATTTGATTATTTTTTCAACAACTCTGTTTGGAAAACATTTCCAATCCAACATAATTGTAGTTGAAATTTGACAGTAAAATTTTTTATTGACCAAAGTGGTTGAATGGGACCTACCACAAAGGGGTCTTGTAATTCAATTGAAATGTACGCACACCAAGGTTGTCCTTATTGCTGTGGCAGGTACCTACTAACTACCACATCCCAAACCTTGATTTGTTGTAAACAATCATACGTATCTATTGAAGGTGGAACTGATACATAACATAACAACAGGTTCTACTATTAATTTTTGATCTATACCTTTTTCGATTGCAAACAACATCGACTTTTACCAATAATGGACTTTAATGGTATATCCTTTGTCACGATAAACACAGCATAATCAGAATGGCGATACTCTGGGCCTTTCTTATACAGCACGTAGTCAGTTCCAAAAAGTATACCAGATCTATCTCATAAAATTGACTAAACCCACCTCACCACCCATCCTTTCGAACGGTAGTAATGATAAACCGCATATCTGACTGCAAACTCTTGTTTTGGTACCTCGCGAGATAAATTTCTATAGTAGCTCCACTAGCATGTTAATAATTGAACCAAAACTTGTTGAGCAAATGAAAGCATTTTACCGTCCTACAATCTTAAAAACAGCTATAATACCTGATATACATCTAGACAATTCAATGCATACGAGAGAAAAAATGCTTCTTCCGGTTTTAAGATATATTGTTCATCCTTTTCAGATGAAAATACGTTTCGCCAATCATCATAGTTTGTGCATGTCTGGAAGTCTGTAATTTTTCTCTGATCCGCCAAGCCTAACTATTAAAGTTGCACACATTTGAACCATCTGATTGGGTAAGTCCATGAAAGTGTCGAAGTTGCCAAGTTGGTTCACCTCTAGACAACTGCCCCTTTCCAAATGCTCCATTTCTGTATAGAATATCTGGGTTCATTTCCACAACAATATGCCTGTTTATATTGGCGATGAGCTTCTTTCTATAGAACTTATTCCTAATGTATCGCCAGTAAAAACAAAGATAAGTCCATATCTTTTTAAATAAAGATCCTTGATTCTTAAAGTTGATAGGTAGAAAGAATGGGAAAGAATGAGTGCTGCTTTTTGGTAATGGTTTTTTGTACATTTTGATTTGAAATTTATCCAAAAATTATCAATCAAAACCTACAGCAAAAAGTTACCATTTTAATGGTATCAAAGAAATTCTATGCAGTGAAAAAGGGTAGGAAAGTAGGAGTTTTTAACAACTGGAATGATTGTAAGGAGCAGACAGATGGGTTTTCTGGTGCTGTTTACAAATCATTCACATCTTTCGAAGAGGCATCTACTTTTGCAACCGGTGGGATTTCTACAAAGAAATATAGGAAATTTATTTCAAAGCAATCAAAATCAACACCAAAAGAAATATCTGGTAATTCTACAAAGAAATACGGGCAATTTATATCAAAATCAACACCGAAAGAAACATCTAGTCAAGGAATGTTGAAAGAGTTGGAAAAAATGAAATTACACAATGGAGATGTTAATGTAGTGGAAGTATATACAGACGGTTCATGTGTTGGCAATGGTAAACGTGGGGCGAAAGCTGGATTGGGTGTTTGGTTTGGTCCGAACGATTCAAGGAATTTATCAGAGCCATTAAATGATCCCAACCCTACAAACAATCGCGCAGAGATGAAAGGTACTTACAGTTTACGTTGATTCAAAAGCGGTAATTAGAGCATTGGAAATTACATCCGAGGATAGAAAGGTGATCATCCACTCTGATTCAAACTATACTATACAGGGTATTACTAAATGGATACATGGCTGGAAAAAGCGTGATTGGAAACTGAGTAATGGTGATGATGTTTTAAACAAGGATCTTTGGATGAGATTGGATACATTGTACCACTCAAGAAGTGGTGAAGTAAATATAGTAATGAAATAGCCTTCTTGATTTCCTTTAGAAGTATGTTGCAGGACATTCTGGACATCTTGGCAATGAAATGGCAGATCAATTAGCAACACAGGCGGCTTTATTAGATATTTGACCATTCCAATAAATTATTTATACAAATAAATTCGAACATTGATATTACGTTCAAAGTGATGTAGTTACTTCTGATCTATACGTTAACTTCAATGGAATTGAAGGCACGAAACACGCCTTCAACAATGGTAAGTACTTGAAGTAGGACAAGACAATCTATGAATGAGTTCAGTTATTATTAGAACTCTTTCATAGATTCGAACAGGTTTAAACCTAAACGATACTGAACCATTGTCTCATCATAACTGACACGCCCAATGATTTAAATATCATTCTGCTCTACCCAGCACTCACTTTTGTGTTCAACTATGGAAAAATACTAAAAGAATGTCCATGCAATTCAATAACCGATCCAACTAACGCCTTTTCGCACACTGTTTCACACATCACAGCCATCAAGCGATTCTTAACAAGTTAATAATAATCAATGGATACAAGACCATTACCAGAAGGATTCATATCCCAGTTTGACCCTAATAGCAAGCGATACTTTTTTGTTGATACAAGAACTGGTGTCTCCACTTGGGAAGATCCAAGAGATGCTGTTCCTCCAAGTTATGCTCCTCCAGCTGGTGAACCTCAAGATAAGGTTGCTGCACAACCAGCTGATTCTAAACAGCCTCTACCTAATCAACCATATGGACAAGGTCAACCTGCAAATGCCCAAATGCCTTATGGCCAGCAACCTTTTGGAGACCAAAATCAACAACCTTATGGGCAACAACCTTATGGACAACCTAATCAACAACAAGCTCCCTATGGTCAACAACCATACGCACAACAACCTTATGGGCAACAGCCTTATGGACAGCAACCCTATGGACAACAACCATATGGCCAACAACCAAATGCTCAACAACCTTCTCAATCTGGAGGTATGGGAGCTTTGGCTGGTGGAGCTGCTGCAGGGGGTCTACTGGGTGGTTTAGCTGGAATGTTGGCAGGTGGTAAAAAGCCTGGCAAACTAGGAGGTGGATCAGGTAATTGAATATTAGTGACTCAAAATAAGGTGGTGGTATTACTAGCATGTTAAGTGGTGGTAAACCTGGAAAGCCAGGCAAAATGTCTGGTGGGATGGGATTGGCAGCTGGAGCCGCAGCTGGCGGTTTGGGAGGATTATTCCTCGGAAAGAAGTTGGGTAAAATGGGTGGTGGATTCGGTGGGCACGGTAGTGATAGTGATGGCTGGGGTGGAAGTGATGGTGGTTTTGGTGGATATGGTAGTGATTAGGATATATCAATAACAGTTAAATGTTTGTTTTTGTGATTTATTATCGCGATTGGTTTTTAACTACATACTATGATCTTTTCCCAAATGGCAACTTTCTTTGTCTCTTTGGGGCTGAACCGCTGTCAGGTTGGGTTCCTGAGAATTGCAATGTGGTTTGCTTGAGTGTGCTACTGGTCTTTTGTTTCTTTGGTGCAGACGACCCAAAGCTAGTTGGTAATAATCTCCCTCGCTTCAGGCCAACAGTTGAGGCGGAGGCGGAGCTGGAAGAAACACCTTCTCCAGCAACAGAAACAGGTTCCACTTCCAGTATATCTTCATCCTGAGTTTCACGCGTCCAGTTACTAGCTTCTGGCTCCTTTGCCACTTTCCTAGCTGGTACTCGTTTCCTGGCTGGTGCTCTGGTGGATTTCTTCACAACGACTGGTGGTGCGTCTTCGCTAGAAATATCATCATCTAGCAATTCTTCAATAGGGTCCTCCTCCTCCTCTTCTTCTTCACTTGATTGAACTACTTTTGCTTTCCTTTTACTAGTGGTCGCTCTAACAGGCTTTGTTTTCTTTTTCGTTACAGACTTTATTTCTTCTCCAGAAATATCCATATCATCATCTTGATCATTGCTTGCCCCTTTACGTTTACTAACAGTTCGCTTGGACGTTTTTGGTGCGGCTTTAGTTGATTCATACACATGGATAACTTCATCCTCAAATCCCAGATCAGCCTGTCACTATAAGCAATTCAATATATTACCTTATCCAAATGTATCGTTTTTGTTGCTTTCGATGCTTTTGGTATATGTTCAACAAGATTGCTGACGACAGATTTGACTTTTACTCCTTCTTTCTCCGCAAACTCTCTTGTTCTAGATTCTTTAATATTTAAAATCGCCGCTTTCATCCGAACATCATCAGCCATTTCAATATCCAATTCAATTGTTTTTCGGGTTATATCTATAGAGTCGTCCACATAAGCGCTAATAGCATCTTTATCGTTCTTTGCTACAAATGAGGCCACTACTGTGTTTAATTCATTTTCAGGCAATATTTCCAACTTTTCTTGGTCCAGATATTTGCTAATCAAATCTTCTACCCTGTATTTCTTATTTATATAAAGTTGCATTACATTGATTCAGCCATATCACTAATCAGAAACTCTTCAGCATTAGTTGAAGTTGGTTTGGTTTTCTCTATGAAATAATATTTAGTAAGATGATCAATTACTAGTTCGTACAAGCTTGCGATGAAACATTAATATATCTCTTGGGTTGGCCACCTCATCTACAAATCGTTGCCCGAACCTTGATGAATTGAATGACACAAACCCTCCAGAGTATTCAACCTGGTTTTTCTTTTAAGTAACTTAAAAATGGAATACCTTAAGCCTTATCAGTGGTTTTGGAAATTGTGTACTGTCTAATGTTGGGTTTGAAGATTGCCAGTTTGTTTTCGCAGCAAGTATCATATCATTAATTTTGTTTGTCAGATATTCTTCCACCGCTTTTTGATCCCCTGGAATCAATCCCTCTACGTCTTGTAAAACGACAGAATCCATTTCAAATGGGCGTACAGTTTTTAAGCGAATCTTTTTCAACTTGAATTCATCCCCTTGAATATCAGCAACTAGTCGCATATACCCTTTATAGATAAAATACCCACTTTTCTAAAAAAATCAGTTAGAATGCTTTACTTTTCAACAGCTTCTCCTTCACACAAAGACGTTGCGACTGAAGAACCGGGTTGGGTGATAAATGTATCATGAGGGGTGCCTTCTGGATCAATTCTACATTCATGTTCATGTCCCCATAAAACGAGGTTTATAAAATCGTCAATATACTTTTCAGGGATATAACTGTGAGCAGAATGTGCAATTCTAGTATTAACGGGTTAATGAAATACCTATTCTGATGAAGGACCAATAGATTAAACCATTCATCTACATGCTCATTTGGACGAAACATTGTGACCTATTGTCAAAAATGTCGGTAATACCTTCTTTTTCTCAAATGTTCTATTCAATCTTTCATCGCGTATGTTACCCAATCCATACAATGCCAAACGAGAGTCACCCTTTCGAAGTAAAATAGGTTTAACTTCAACATTGTCCACCTGGGTCTGTTTTCCAAAGTAATTGACCAAACCAGCTACACTTAACATATCCAATGCACACAAATTTCCATCCTAATACTCAGATGAGTCAAATATTACTCCATTAGGGTCATCATGGTTTCCATGGATGGAGAATATTGGCATTGATACATTTAAATTCGGATCCTGATAATTCACAATTGGGAATTCCTTTGGGAAATTCTCTGATTGATCTGACAATATCTCAATTGCACATATTGAATCACCAAAGCAATATTTTCGTATCAATGTCATAATTGTGTGGAGACATTTCCTGGAAGGTTTATTGTCATGAAATAAATCTCCACCAAGCAATATGAAATCAACCTGTTAGATAATGAGTATATTTCAGCTTCAAATGAATGTATTGTTCCGAGGTTTGCATTTATGGATGTACCTTTTCCTTGACAGCAATCTGTAATATTTCTTCAAATGACTTGAATGAATCATCTCCTCTAATGGGATCCTTTTCCATGTATCCAACATGATTATCCGTTGCTATTAATATGTGGAATTCGTCTGAATCCAATGTCATCTTTTATAAAACAAAAATGAAAAATCCAACTTTATTTGAATTTACATTTTGTATTCGATTATAAAAAATTAAGATGGAGAGAATTATTCTTAATTCTCTTGAACCAATCAAAAATTGCATTGTGCTTAGTAACTTGGCCCGTCAACTTAAGCATAATAAACACCTCATGTGGAATGAATTTTATTCTTTAATAATACTCTCTATGGTATTATTCCATAGTAGATGTTGAATTCAGGTGGCTTTTTGTTCGCGTTGGTTTTTGTTGAAGTCAACAAACATCAGATTCACATTTTCACACAAATGATTACACATCCAGATTCTGTAGCTGGAGAATTAGAAATTTTAGAAACAAGTAAGTGGAAAATCGATACTAAGGTATAGAGAGTTTGGGTCGTAGATCTGTTAAAGGTGGAAGATTGTCAAGTAGTACAGAGAAAATCCAAGCAATCTCAATCATAGATGGTGTAGAAATAGATAATAACCTAAAAATAGACAGTTCTATTTACAGCTTGTTTCAAGACCCCGTCTGGAATTTAGTTGAACCAGATGGTGCAAAACAGAACCACATTGAAAGCCACGAATCGGATAATCTGACTAGATATTCAATCAAACTAGAGGATAGCTTTGTGTCCGAGCTGCTAACAGCAAAATCGATACCATTACCATCTTCTCCAAAATTGACACGATCTACTCATCAGCATCCCACTCCGAGTGTGATGGACAATTCAATTCATACTCGTAAAGACCATTCAAAAAGCAGCAGGGCAATAGATACCACTTTGGATAGAACTAATACATATCCAAAAACCCCACCTCCTATTCCTGCCAGACCAACTGGTTTAGTTATTGGAAAGGGATATAAATCTCCTTCAAAAGTACTACCAAAAGTTCCAGTTAGCAATGGCGATAATCACAAAGCTAGAAAGGAGGTCAAGTCGCAGGTAGATATTCCATCAATTGACACTACTGCACTGCTTCGTAACAGAGAAACAGTGAATGTGATAAATTCTCCAAATTCAAACTCTTCTACTTCTCAAATGGGGACAATCCCGATGAGTATCACCAAAAAACAGGACTCCTCTTCTACTGTTGTTGAACAAGTTTTTCAAAAACAACAGATAAACACGGAAGAAATCAGAGAAAGGAAAAAAATGATTGGAAAATGGGAGATTGGTAGAACTATTGGAGAAGGAGCCACTGGAAAAGTCAAGCTAGCTGTTCATTGTGAAACGAAAGAAAGGGTAAAAGTACACAATTAAACCATAGTGTGTTGTTAAGGCTGTTCGCCGCCCAACACTTCCAGATGTATGCTAGATTTGTTGTTTATATTAGGACACCAATGCAACAATAGCGAATGGCTCGGATACAACTAAGGCTTGGGCTAAAGTTTACAAAAGAGAACTGTACATGATTAGAGAAGCTGTAATAGGTATGAAACTGAACCATCCGAATATTGTGAAACTTAATACGGCTGTATTGGGAGATATTCACTTTTACTGCTTCTTTGAGTTAGCGGAAGGGGAGGATTTGGTTGATTATATATCCAGAGAAGGTCCTATAGAGGAAGGATTATCAAGAAAACTGTTTTTTAAAGTGCTGTCGGCAATAGGTATTCAAATACATATTGATACATAGACTATTGTCATAAAAACCACGTTGTTCATCGGGATATCAAATTAGAAAATATTCGATACAATCGTCTCACAGGAGATGTGAAAATACTAGATTTTGGATTTGCAACGTTCATGACTAATGGTAAGTACGACCTATCTAAATGTACAGACACGTTCCTTCGTACAAATTGTGGAAGTCCTTGCTATGCAGCACCTGAAATTTATGATAATAAACCGTATGATGGAAAACTGGTTGACGTTTGGTCTCTAGGGGTAAAAAAAATGGTAAATGCTTACTTCAGGTGTGTCTTTTTGGGATGGTAACTGGAACACTTCCATTCGATGGGCCAAATTTCACTAGCTTAGCAGCAAAGGTTCGGAAAGGAAGAATCGATTTTCCTCCGTATTTGTCAAAAGGTACATACTTGTAAATTTATTTATTATTAGAACTTGTGATATTAATATCAGGAATGTTGTGTACATTTCCAAGTAAACGATACTCATTGGATGATGTTATTAAACATACATGGACAAATTCGACTAACACCACACTATTTCGGAAGTTGAACAGCCAAGAGAATAAATTTACAAGCAGTATAGACCTAGATTGGGTGTTAAAAATGCAGAAAAGTGATGATATCTGCAAATCTGGTCGATTATTGATGCAGGAATTACAAAATTTAATTATTTTACAACCCACTGAAGTTCACACTAGTTCTGCCAACGTCGAAATCTCATCTAGTGATGGTGATAGCTTAGAGACAGAATCGAGATTGATTAATCAAGCGGAAAAGTTTGTTAGCAATATGACAATAAAGGATAGAGCTCGGAAAACAGTATGGTGGAGACGACTTTGGAGGAACATATCGAACATCTTCAAAAGTTCCACATCCAACATGACTGAAACCCAAAGCGAAAACAGTCAGGTTAGAAGTAGTTATCAAAATATTACTCAACCAGAAACTCATCCCGCCCCATCACGATTCAGAAGATTCACTGAATCTATTGGAATAACACATTTCGACCAAAGGCCAAGTACGTCGAATCATGTGAGGAATTCAGGAAGACAAAATGCACGTTATCCAGGTCGTCTTTTGGGCAAATTTTTCAGAGGCTGACCTACGTTTAATAAATATAATATCACCATTTCCCCTGATTGATATAAATTAGCACACAAAACATTTGAAGAGGGAAATGTATCAGCATTCTGCCGGATTTTCCATGTGTATACCAGAAATTTTAGATCGGCAGAAGAAAATCGTAAGTATGAGTCACAGTGACGGTCAAGAACCAGAAACATATTTCCGTTTGAAAACTATAAAAATACGCATAGCTTAATCAGCCTTGTTTATAATAGTCACACTTGGTATATGCTGTCGCGTTTTAATACTGAACTGTTATGTCTTTTTTTTTCACCGATACTTAATAGCAGTTCAGAAACTAGAAGATTGAAAGAATCATTGTTTCGTGGTGTTCAACTTTACTAGGGAGATAAATTAATGCAAAAAACCTAAATGGTATTAGTTCAGTCTCTGATTGCATCACTTGATTTCTTTAATGACTTCAATACAAAAAAATCGAGTCTTGTAAACTGTGTAAAAAAAACATAACTTTTCAAACATTACCAGGCGATCTAAGCTTCTCTACTATGGAATTAAGAAAACCGCAATTGAATCAGATACAATTCCATTTTTGGGGAATTTGGAGGTAAAATGGATGGGGTCAATATTCGTATTGATATGAAAACGATGGGGACTTCAATCCTGCTTTAATTTATACTATAATAACTAATCTATATTTCTGATTTCTTGATAATAAAATAGCAAGGCACCCAGTAAATAACTCTATTTTCCATTTCAACGCCAAATACGATTGATTGTTGTCCATAGGTACATATTACTCATCATGATAGGTACACAACTTCCCCAACAAACTCTGTAAATCAAACTGCACTAATTATTGACATCCTCTGTGTGCTGTGGTTCAATATTTTAGGTTACTATCTAACATCACCCAGAAAATTTATTGTTGAATTTTTCCGGAAAATCAAGTTGGATCGGACACAACTAAAAACGTTCTGGAAAAAGATGAACATAACTAGCTGGATTGAAAATTACCCTTTAATTGGATATGAATCTAAAAAATAATACTGGACTTTGATAAATGTCTTGATCTCTATACTTCTTGCTAAATGAATTTCCATACATAGGTGACGCGTTTGAATGACCTAAAATAAAATCTTACAAATAAAATCTGTATATGGACGCTAGTAGGAAACAAGAAGATTCAAAAGAACCAGGGTTGTTAAAGTCATCGTTTCGTGGTGGCCAATTTTCTCAAGGAAACATTCCCAAACTTAATCAACCGGACCCTGAAGAGAAAAGTCTAAATAGCTATCAAAAACCTCATGTGATGATTAAAAAACCTTCATTTCAGGGTTCCGATTTGGATGCTAATGTTATAAATGTTCTGGATGAAAAAGGAGAAGTGGTCAACACACTTGGTCAGTTCGTTATTAAATCAAGTGAATTAAAAGACCATGCGGATGAAGAAGGTGATGAAGAAGAAATTTCATCCAATGGCTCAGTAGATCAGGCAGAACAGTATATTAAAGAGAAGATGCGACATGGTTTAAACCCACGTTCAATTAAGAGTGCATTTTCATCGCGTTCTTCAATGGGTAGCAAATCATTGCGCCAGAAAGCAGAATTTCATTTCAAGAAATTCATGAATCTGTCAAAAATTCGTTCCATTAGAAGATTCTACCACTCCTTGCTATTGAATTTCATCTGCAAGGCATTTTACGTTTTCGTAGTGTTGTTGATGTTAATTATTGGCATATCCAACCTGCAAGATCTGTGGTTTCCATCTGTTCATTACTACAATGGTATCACCTATTGATCACTGACAATTTTAGTCATTCATATCGTGATAAATATAGTTGGGCATCTTCTACTTCTGGCGGTTTATGATCTGTGTAAAGTGATCCATGTTACAGTTTTGGCAGGAATGGTATGTCGAAAAGGTGTCACGATCAACAATCTTTCTGAAGGTCCATTCAACGGAAATATTCCTGGAGTGAAGATACGCCAAATAATGATGGGATTGGCTTTGTTTATTGAAGCTTCGATTATTGTTTCTTCTTACTACATGGATTTTACACTTACACCCTCGTACTACAAGACTGGGATGTGTATTGATGCAACTTATCCATCTTTTCCACCAATACCTGAGGGATTAATGAACCATCTTTTAGGAAATGCTGAGTCTACCAATTTGCATTATACCTCACTACCCTTAGCTGATGGGCTTGTTGGTGGATGTGCTGTATGGCCTTTGGAAGATATTCCATATGATTTTGAAGTGAAAGGTCCAGGATCTGTCTATTCAGCCACATCGTATTGCTATGAGGAAGTTAGTGCGAAAACAAAGGTGACAGAGACTCGAACAAAACTGATAGATATGAAAGAATCGACACATTCTGTCTATGGACAGATTCTTGTTCAAACACCTGCGGGAAAAATGAACAGTTCTATTGATGTAGGATACGGAGTGGAGCAAATCTGTACCTTTTCGGTTAAATTTGGCACTGGAGATATTCGCTCTAGCTTCATTGTTGATGAATGGCATAAACTGACATTGTCCAAATTGCTTGAAATTGATATTCCGAATGCTCCGACTGTAGTAAAAGGAGATTCAAATGACATTTTTGAAAGGCAGATATCTGTCCATCTGCAGGGTATTCTCATAATTAGTTCATTAACCTGTAGATGACACATACGGTTTTGTTCCATACATCGCTTCGATGTTGGAGACTCTGATTGGAACAAATGCGCAGAATTCGACCGAGCATGAAAAGATTCTTTCCTATGCTGCACTTCCAGACGGCTTGATCTACCCTGACCGCATGTGGAATGGTACATAGAAACCAATTGACTATCTAGGTGTAACTGTTATGCTTTCAATAGTAACGAACTATGCAATGGAACAGTATGAAGTTACTGGCCGGAATAAATGCGATTACTATGTTTGGAGTAAAGCAGGGCAAGTCAAAGTGGAAGGAGATTATTTCAATTACACGCAAATCCTCTGCATGGTTGAATTTTGTTTAATGATTTTGACACTTGGATGGGTATACCTGAGTTACCGAATCTATCCTGATTCTGAAGCAGTCTATCACTCACTTATTTCTTCCCTTGATTTCTCAAACGATTTCCAAAAACATAACCATCGCGTTTTTGTAGATTGTGCAAAAACATTTCAAACATTACCAGGCGATCTTAATGAGCGTTGCGGTGGAGAGATTGTTCACTATGGAATTAAGAAATCCACAATTGAATCGGAAACTCCAGAAATGGAATTTGGAAGTAAGAAGGACGTGTTCATTATTCGTAAATTTGTGAAAAAGAAGATGAGAGCAGCCAGAAATATGTGAGTGAAGGAATGATTCTTATAGTAAATACAAACTTTTTTATTTTCGGTACTTGCTTATTTACTTTACGAACTCAGAATATCATTCCAAATTTTTAGCTAATTTGGAATAAGATATTCTTGATTGATTTCTTTTACTAAATCGTTTGGGCCCAATTACTGTTGAGATTGTGTGATTTCGTTATTGTTGTCATGACTGTAGATCAAAGTCACTTTTGAATTTTCTTCAATTTTTCAGATGAAGCTTGTGGACAAGAAAGACGAAGTGGATGTGGAAGTTACTTGGGAAGATCAAAACAATATCAATAAATTCAGTAAGTTAAATGCTCGACTGGATGTATTGGAAGAAGAATTGAAAACAAAAACGGTATTTACAATCCCAAGTTCTTACAAATTTAGACTGAAAAAGAGTATTTGGATGATTTAGTTATGGAATTAGAATTGGCTGATGAAGATGAACTGATCCCTTACCGAATCGGTGATAGTTTTGTCTCGTTGTCATTAGAGCAATGTCAAGAAAGAATTGAATCAGAACAATCAGATATTGTAAAACAAGTAGATGATTATCAAAATGATGTTAATTCTATTCATTCTGAAATGGCCAAGTTAAAGGCAATGTTGTATGGAAAATTTGGTAATTCTATTAATCTTGAAAAATAAATTCGAAATTGTTTTTTGGACAATTCAATAGACTTTCTTTATATAATTGTTCAGTCAAAATACAGTGATTATGCTATTGACTTAAATATTCAGTTCCTTTCTAATAAGAAAGTATCTGTTAGTCCTAGAAAGAAAATGAATCTGTTCATATCTTGTATGCTAGCAAATGGTTCTATTTTATTTTCTTTTGTCTGTATGTTTAATTTACAAATAGTATTTAAGAAATAGTTAAAAATCACGTACTTTTTCATTTGATACGATTTTGAAGAAATGTCAGCAATAGATGTAGACACACTGTTGGATGAACTCGATTGTTTAGCTGCTAAATCTGAATCAAACACAAAAACCAATTACAAATTTAAATCCGACTCAACCAAGAAAACAGAATTTAAATTGAAAAAAGATGAAATAGATTTAGATGAATTATTGAACGAATTTGATTTGAATGATTCAAAAAGAGATTCTGGTAGAAGGTATTTTACACAATTATTTGTAATTGATGATGTTTTAGGAGTAAAGTTCAACCAAATTCAACCAATTTTGAACCAACAAATACCAATTTGAAAATATCCAAAGCGTAATTAAGATGCCATCGAAAATTAACCTTTTAATAGGAATAAATGTCTTGATATTCAATTGGGGCAAAATCAAACGTGTAACTCTCTCAGGTGTGTAAAATGCGATTTCAAATGTTTGACATTCGTCAACTCAAAGTGGTCAAAAAATGTAGATTATCTGTTTTTTAGAAATCATTGTCCAATTGTTCAACAACTGTCTGTAGAACTCATCCCTGATCGTTTGTAACCATTATTTTTATCTTTAGAGAAATTTACAGCATATTGTTGTCAGTGCTCTTGGGAATCCGTTGATGGCACCATTGAACTGAAGAAATTGAACTCAAAATGGGTGTGTGGACACAAATAATGACTTTTCAAATATAATGAAAGTACTGATTGAATAGATTTGGGGTTTAAATGCCACCAATATTTTTATTAATAGGCATGTACAACATCTTTGTCTATTTGTATTGTCATAGAATTAATACCAGCTTCTCTAAATATTTCTAATACTAAACTCTGGATAACATGATCATCCACTTGTCGAACAGTCTGAATACAGATTGACCCAACATATTCGCCCTGGTTTAATTCCCAATAATGTGCACGAGTGTAGCCAACCACTCCAGATATCCTGAGTAACTACATGTTAAGTTTCACGCGTTTTTACTTGGGAATGAATTAAACCTAATTTCTCATCTAAATGTGACGGGATTCTTTGTAATAATATTTCTCCTGATTGTTTTAATAACGGCCACGTTCCAATAATCGTTAAAACACCAATGAAGATTGAGCAGAGAGGATCAGACCATTGCCAATCTTTGAGTTAATTAAAACATTGGTTACCAAATTGCTGAATCAGAAACGTGGATACAATGACACCAACAGAACCAAGTGCATCCGACAAAATATGCAGAAACATACCTTTGGTCAGAATTGATCATTTACCGTGCATTAATGGATTTTGACCATGTGAGTGTCCTGAATGGTCATGGTGGGAATGTCCAGAATGCCCTTGGTGAGATCCTTGTGCATAATTGTCGACTACTGGCTGATACGAGGGATTGCTCAATGAGTATCCTTGGGAATAATCTGGGTGCTTGTAATGCTTCTTGGATAAAGATGTTGTATGTGTCTCAATATGGTTGCTTCCATTCTTTTCTGGAAATTGCTGTTCATTATTGTATCCTGCATGTTTATGGCTTTGAATGTCAACAGTCTGAAATCCATGAGAGTTGGGATAATCATGACTGTGATCTGTGACCCCATTTGTATAAGTTGGAGGTTGTGCAGCATGGTGACTATGATTGTGATCATGATCATGACTTGCATGGTTATGTTGGTGATTATGATCATCATGACTATGATTATGATTGTGGTCATCGTGTGAATGTTGATGTCCTTGATGATTATGATTACACTCCTGAGAATGAACATGATTGTGTTCCTGAAACGTAGGTGCTTGGTAAGGATTGAAACTGGTAGAATGTGAATGATCATGCGAACAACCGTCTGATGGATGATGATCATGATGTGAATGACCATCAGAATGGTCATGCCCTAAAACACATATTAAGGTATTGAGAATTCCATACCACAATTATGCCCTTTCCTTCCTATTGAACCGCCATGATCAAACGCAAAAATTCCCACTACATTGAATAAAAAGAATAAAAAATACCAATGTTTACTAACAACCCCAAGATGGAAACAACCATTAAATTGTCAGTATTCAATGTTTGAGGTGAATATAATCGTTCAACTGCTTCCCACATAATGCTCCCACTAGCAAACAAAAGAGCCAAAGCATTGATAAATCCTGTCAATGTCTCCACTCTCCCATATCCATAAGTATAGTATTGATTAGAATCCCACTTTACAATAACACTAGCAATTAGGGAAAAGATAATGGCAGTAGAATCAAAGAGCATATGCACTGCATCAGCAATTAAACCCAACGAATTATTCCACCAACCTAACAACTAATAAGAGATTCCAACTAATACCATATAAAAATTCCACTACAGTAAAGATCATATTCAAGAGCAAGAAGAAGAAGACATTCCGAGTATCAGGGTTTTGAATGATTGCTCTCACATATCGCATCACCAGCTTTTTAAATCCTTGCTTTCCATGCTTTAATAAAGTGTCCTGTGATTCCTGCAGTGAAAACCCATTCAAGAAGGATGACATTCAAACGTAAAAATTTTATCCAGTCTATCGAAACAACTTGAATCAACACGTTTAAAATCGGGATGTTTCGAATTAAATTTTCTTTATTCAATCATGAATTATTAGGTAATGGGTAGCATTTGAGTACGAGAGTCCTCCTCATTAAGGTTATGAACTGGAATGGTCAGAAACTGTCCAATCACAAAGTTTGGTCCTTAGACCCCGGATGTTCAGGGTCTTCAGGCGCTTCTTGTTCAGAGTCCTTCATGTCATCCAAGACTAATGGACGCGATTGACTTTCCACATAGCGAACAAATACAAGTGGGTTTAAATAATCATAGACTAATATTCCTCCCCATTCTACAAACACCACAGCAGATTGCTCTCTGACATGAGTACGGATAGTTCGATTGTAGACTCGTTTACTTGCTGCTGGAACCTCTGCCAAACCTACTGGCTTCACTTTTGTCATAGTTGGTGGATATTCAATGTTCATTCCATCAATTCCTTGAAATTAGTTAATTCAACTATCAATACCTTCCAAATGACATAAAGTGAATTCATGTTTATATTTACATCGTTTCTTCTCACAACTTCCAAACCTTACATACGATACACAAACCTCTACGGTAGATTCTTCGTCTTGAACTCCAATCCATGCGATCAGTTCCTTACAACTCTGATTTGATTTCTTTGCATCGTTTAACAGTCTAGCACGGACTTCTTCAAATGTAGCTGCGCTTGCTCCTTCTTTCTTTCTTAGTGCTTCCTGTTTTTGATCTTCCTTTCTTTGTTGTGCTAATTCTCTTCGTCTATCAGCATTTCCTCTCACCATATAAAAATTTTAACTCGATACAAATTAGATAGAATTAATCAGGATCTACTTACTTAAGATCACATAATAATTTTTCCTATATTAATTACTAATGATTATACTAGTTAAACGTATTATTATACAACTATATAAATCTCTACTGGCTGACAAAAAACCATCCATCCCCACCTTCTTTAGTCCGCCATTTCCGTTGAGTCATGAAGCTATACATTGCAGGGTATAATTTACCCTTTCCCTTCGAATGGTTGCCTGCTCCAGTAATTATTTTCAGCCATCCAGTATTTGAAAGAGCCCATTGGTTTGAATACAATTCTAACCGTTCCTTTGCTTGTTTAACTGTCAATCCATGTAAATCTATTACGTTTGGGTCACGGTTATGACGTGCACTATACAATTAGCAAACTGATTCAATAACCGATTGTATTCTAACTGTGCATCTGCAGCTTTCTCCATAAATAAATGCATTTTTAAGGATGCGTTTCTACCCTAATAATCAGCACTACACTAAAGTTTGTACAAGTTCTGAGTAATATTCAGCTGATTTTCTTCCAGTCAATTGCCCTCTGGAGAAATGATTAGCAGCCTAGGTAAGGTTAATTGCTGATTTTCCTTTACTTGCATAAAGTTATTATTTCTTTCTCTCATAAAATCATTTGCGATACGACGGAAATAAAGTGGATCATCTTGATGTTTTTTATCCTGAGCAATATCAACTTGATTCGATATTGTAATGTTACTTTCTCGCTTAGAATCAAAATGGAACCCTATTTCTGGAGTGGTATTTTTCTTTGGGACATCTTTTATGTTAAGTGTTCCATTCCATTGATTGGTGGAATCATTTAATTGAAAGAGAGTTTCAATAGTTTCCTCGACAGTTTTATGATTATTCAGGTAATGAACTAATTTTGTTGTGTGAATGTTTGGAAACATTTCTTTTAATTGAGTTATTTGGTTATTGAATATATCTCTAGAATTAATCTGATCAACATCAGCATAGTTGGATAACTCAACCACTGTTTGATCAAACACCTTTGAATTCTTGATATAGACATCCAAAATTGAATCTGGATTGAATTTTGGGAATATTTCTGTTAATTGAGTCAATATCTGTTCATCCTGTATAGTAATTTTAACTTGATTTTGATGTTTTTGTTTTGGTAATATGATAGATTTTGAATTAGTAGTTTCCAAATCAGCTACTTTGGAATTGTAATCAATCAAATAGTTTATACTGGATTCTATATCATCATAATTCAACCAACTCTCATACAGAACAAATTCATCTGTATCTGGGAACATTGATTTCAATGTATTCAAGTCTTGGAATTCATTATCATCGTTTAACAATAAAGTGACTGTTGATTGAATGTCATTCGTTTGCAGCAGCTCTAAAAGAGTATCGGAATTGATATTTGGGAATAATGATTGTAAAAATTTGACCAACCTGTCAATGTCGGGATTCATATTTTTTTTTTTTGAAAATTTCTTATTGAATTCTCAAGTACAGTAACATTATCATGATTAAAAGAGTTAGACTACGTGGTTATGCCAACCAGATTCATTCGGATAGGATGTTACTACAGTGAGTTTGTGTTGTATCTGTATATCATAATGTTAGTCAGAGAGACCGTTTCAAGCTGCTGTTATAAGTTAGAGTTTGAGTGATAAGTGTTCGCGACCTATTGATAGTCTGTGATGGATGTGGGATCTGACCTGTAGTACAGAGTTGGTGAGTTCAGATACTATAGAAGTGGAGAATCAAATAACTCCCAAGATAATCGTTAACGTGCTTACATACAACCCCATTCCATTCGTTGATAAGCTGTCAAGGAACGACCGCCAAAAAATTAGTGACGCCTTAATAACAACGCATTTCAGATGATCATCCCCGCATCACATTATCAGTCGGAACCGTACAAATCTTGTACAACTTGAACGCCTGATTGAAATGAAACACTTGTTTCCAGAAGCCACTAGAATACTGTAGCAAGACGTCCCTGTAGGATGGTAGCTTCAAGTTTAGATCATGTAATACACCAATGCAACTTTGGAACAGCGGATCCATTGCCATGAATACTCAGGATTAATTACCCATATGCCGGCTTGATGAAACAGGCTTGCTATGGCTTGGGTGAGGTTTGGATGGCATCATGTGGAGGATCCGGCCTCTTAAGTATTTAAACCTGAACCAACATTGAAAACTTGCTCTTGTTACACTGTGCAGCTATGTTAAACCTCAGCTCTAGTTCGAAATCAAAAAATTCAGTCAGAAAGTCATCAAGTGGTGATAAGAAGAATAGACAAAACACTACTACAACTACATCATCTTATGATGTATCTGTCTTGCGTCGCACTATCGAGCAGATTATCAACACACAGAAACAAACATATGTAAATCAAGAAGAAAAGAGAGATTCAAACACTTCAGCATCATTGGGGAACGATGGCAAACCAGAAACGATATTACTGCCTTCTCCTTTGTCTCCGTTAAAGTTTATGAACCCTACAGTTTTGTCTCTGTTTGGAAGTCTAGAGTCTTTTGAAACTTGCTGGACTCCACCGAACACTCCCTTACACACACCACCTGGGAGTCCAGTTCATGCACCAAGAAAGTTTGCATTTTATGTGAACCCGTAATTAGTAAATTTTCGATTGTAATATATCTATTTAAAATGTCCATTTAATGACATCGTTGATCAACACAATGAGAAATTTCAAGATATAAAGTCGTAGATGCATTTTATTTAGTTCAACAAGATATACAGTAAATACATTTTATTTAGTTCAACAAGATATACAGTAAATGCATTTTATTTAGTTCAACAAGATATACAGTAAATGCATTTTATTTAGTTCAATAAATGAGCAAGCGACATTTTATCACTGACAATTTTTGACCCGACTGGGAGAGAGTCCTCAACCACGAATTTTTGTGCGTATTGTACCTCATAGAGACATTCCTCAGCCTTGGGCTGTGAAATTTCGGAATTCTCTTGCTCTGATATAAGTGATTGCAATTCAACAATATAATCGATGGTAGTTTGTAGCACGGTCAATCTAGGAAGGGCACCACGTATAGCACAGTCAGGAATAATACTTTTCAAAGTGTCCAAGCACAGGTTAATGCTTTCTCTTCTTCGCTTCTCGATTACAGAGTGTGGTGTGATCCTTTTTGAATTTTTGGATTTTTTGATGACAGAAACGTTCGATTTGTTGATTTGCATTAAATGTTTGAAACAATTCCAGCTCTGTTATATAAACAATTTGGGCTGCGATTCTCTTTCATACTTGGGTATGATAAATGTCATCTAAAGAAGGTTGAAACAGCTGTTTCAAGTGTCAAGTTAACAACTAAAAGTACATACACACATTAGTAGTATAGATAAGGGATCTGATGATACCTGTTTTCTTCTCCAATAAATACTATTAAATGTTGTAGTGTTTATGACAAGTTTATCAAACAGTGTCGGAAAATCTCACAATCCGTCATTGATGTCATAGTTTGTACGATCATCTAGATCTTAAAGATTAACCAATGACAATAATGGTTGTTTTAAATCACTTGCATGGCAACCAACTAATTTTGTAAATTAATCGGTGGAAGTCACTGACTTTAACAGTTTAGCTCAATGGTATGGAAGTCAATATCGACCAGAAACTGTGACTGGCTACAATAAAGGGGTTAGCACATGAATCAATTACACATGTAAGAATGGTAATAATTTGAAATCAAGAATTAAAATTACATGTATTACAGCAATGACTGAATTAATTAGTATTGAAATTATCTTCGAACTCTGATGGTTCAGGAGTCAAGGGAACATTATCATCAAGAGCACTAGGCAACAAATCAAATTTGATCATTTGAATGTGGAACTGAAATTCATCATCATCAGCTTTATATGTGGGATCCTTTGACATTGCTTGTAAATCTTGAATATACTTAATTGTGTTTTGGAGTATGTCCAGAATCCCAAATTTGACTTCCAATGATGATTGCGGAACAATATTTTTTAGAATCATCAGTTGTTCTTTAGTGTTCTTACGAGTTTTTATTGACCGTTTCTTTAAGATGGAAGAATGTTGTGTTCTATTCATTGACATTTTGGTTTGATACCTTCAGTTGTGTGGAGGTTCTATTTAAATCTATTCAGCCTCCTGCTTGTTTTTGAAACAAATACTTTCATGGACTTGTTTCATGGATTTTGCTTTGTGGTACCTTTACCTTGTAACACAAAGCAATATCCGAAGAAATGTCAAGCATTATTTATTGATGCCACAAACTGTTACAAACTCTCATCTTGATGAACGTTCTTATAAATCCGAATGTGCCGTTTCTATCATACTTTACTTAATTTAACACTTTGTCTTGAAGAAGTTCATTCGTAAAAGTTGCACATAATATTGGTGGAATGGGTGTATTTTTCATCATAATGCAATGAATATTGCATGCGTGATTTGAGATAGACTTAATTTGGGCATCAATGAGACTTTACATGAACGAATGAGTAGGGCAAAAGAACGAAAGTATTGTTTTGAAACGGTTTATATTCAAAGGTACAATAGAAAACTTTAATTTAATTTAGTAAACTAGATATGGAAATCTTTCTTTCAGGCTCTGGAAAGTGGGCAGTCTTTTGTGTAGGTGAATTAGTGATGGTAGAACACTCTGACGAAGGTGATGATGGGATTGAATGATCATCAATTAAATTGAACTTGACCAACTGCACATTGAAATTAACACCTTCATCTGTTTGAATCCTTGGCTCTCTTAGCATCGATTGCATTTCTATTACATATTCTACTGTCTTCTGTAATACCGCTAATTTGGGTAGTGGGTCTTCAATTGCACAAGATGGTACTAGTTCCTTCAATGTAGCCAAGCATTGGTTTATGCTTTCACGTCTTCTCTTTTCAATCACGGAATGTGGAGTTTTTCTTTGTGGTTTTTTAGATACTTTCTTTATAGAATTCATTGTTGAGATACTTGTGTGATTGAAATGTATATATACCACACTTGTGGTGAGGCTCAAACTGGGTTTTGGCTCAGAATGCTTTTTTTGTTGAAACGGGGTTGATCTAAAAGCTGTTTCAATGGATCAGATGATCTCAGATTGGAAGCTCTTGGCAAAATTGAAGGATAGTAGCGGTGTGTACCAATTGTGTCTACTGCATACAGTATGGTTAACAATTAAAAGTTGAATTCAAATGAAATGGCCAAATTATTTTGTTTTTTAAACATAATAGCAAAGTATTTGACGACATATATTAGTTTTTCTATTGCTGAAATTGAACTTGGCTCATAGGCACGATTTGGATTGGCAACTATCTTGCGCCATTCAACAAAGCATCACGATATGATGTCATATCCTTCGCTGGGTTTGTGGCATTCTTGGCCCATTCGAGCCTGGTGAACTTACATGATAAACAATGAACTTACATATTTTATGTACTCACAAAAGTAGTACCCTAATATGTACATTAAACAAAAAAGAATAAGTCTCACTACTGTAATAATTATAAGTCATCATTTTGTTACAAACAACTCAGTGTGGTGTTATAGTGGCAGGGTTTCGTCCCAATAAGCCCATTGGTGGTATATTAACAAAAAGAAAGAACTAACATAATAAGTTACTCAATGACATAGCTTGCTTTGAACTGATTGATTCGTAATCCTCTATTTCTAGGTCAGTTGTATGTTTTTCCGTGTCTGAACTTGATTGATTGTCTTGAAGAGCTTTGCCATGCATAGTAGAGTCCATGTATTGTTTTAGTGCTGCCGGAGGTCTATAGGAAGGTAATAGCGATAAAATTGTGGGTGGTGCCATTTTGATGGGTAAATATTTTTGTATTCTTGGACTTAATGACGGACGTTCTTCAACTAGATCAGACAATAGTTGTTGAATGTCTTCAATATATTGTGCTGTAGATTGTAATATCTGAAGTTTTTCCTTATCATCTCTAACTGAGCAGTTAGGAACTATTCTTTTTAATAAGTCCAATTGATCTTGAATTCGTCTCCTTCTTCGTCTTTCCACATCCAAATGTTTCCTTCTCTTTAGGTTTTCTTCGGATGTATCAGAGCTGGTGGAGTAAGACTTTGGCATTTTCTATTTGTAATGTCGTCTCCAGAAATAATCCTTGGTCCTTTTTATCTATTTCGTTGCCACTACGTCACACAGGGGGTCTTCAATGTGATCATCCACTTATCAAAAAGTTTGCACCATTTTAGCATGTGAAATTTATTGTGAAAGACATTTGAATTTGTTTGAATCGACCAGTTGTCATAAAGGAAGGAGCAAAGAAGTTGATTTTTACTTGTTAGCAATTATAGATCCCGATCTTTCTAAAACTTTGTTTTAATTTAGACTTTTATCCTCTTCTAATCAAGTAACTAATAGATTGAGGTCTTCAATAATATATTTTCCATAGACAATGTCCAATTTACTTATATTGCACCCTTTATCACAGTGCGTTATTGGATATTGTGATACTGATACGCAATGAATCGAAACAGGTCTCCGGATCTAGCATAACCCACGAAATATAAAATCCATATTCGTTACACAGTGAAACAACACTGACACTCCTTGAAACAGTGAACTTTGATGATTTGAATTGATTGTCCGCGAAAACGTGCCACAAAACTTAAGTGTTCTACCAAATAGAGGACTTTTGTTAAACAATGATGTGAACATTAATTATGTGTTAAATTTAATGAATAGGCTGTGCTTATTATACATGGCTCAAAAAACTGGTTGACCAAAAATGATTCTATATCCGTTTTGGTTTGTAATACAGGGGGTTAACAGAAACAAATCAAGAATAGTCTGAATTTTTCCACCACTGTATTAACAAGCACAGCTGATACGGCTTAGGAAAGCTGATACCCATTATTGTATCAGTTGCAAGTACTGTTGATGAATACTCGTACACTTCACTTGTTCTTTAACTTAACGTTTTGTGAATTTTTAAATCAACAGTTAATCAGTGTATGAATGATGTTTGTTAACTGTCAAACCCTTGGCAATATAAATTGAGCCTTGGTCCCTTCCCTGCGGCACACGATCGGAGTTTGATGAGGTTGAAGTTTGATTTTAATTAAGTCCGACATACATCTTGGAAAAAATTGAACTACAACGTCGACAGCTCATATTTCGTGTTGTTCCATACACTCTTGAAAGATTGTAACCCATTGGTTGTTATGATGTAAGTATTACAGTTCCGTTTTGAGGCTCAATCGCAAGGGTTTTTTTCAGTGGAAGCCATCGATTGGATACTTATAAGGGATAGAAATTCTTACGATGAAACTAAATGTCAACTCTTGAACCTCCAAAGTTCAAAACCTCGTTAGATTTCATATGTTTGGGAATTCAACTCTTCCATTTGACTGTCATTTCAATCTTTTGCGTGTTGATGGTTAGAGGGTCGTTAAAGATGACTACCAAAAATGTTTCTAAATTTTTGCTTTTGTTATGTAGTCTCTGTCTTATTTGGCAGTTGTTGGGTATATGGTACTTTTATTTCAGAGGATCCTTGTTTGTGAATTGGTTATATGGAACTCTTGGAATAACAATGACTTTATTAACGGTGTTGGGCCAAATGGAAATCTTAAAAGCACTGGTTCCAGTTAGGTTAGAATTAAACTTTTTTAACGTGCTTAGCAATTACTTGACAAATCGATTGGTTATTGGTTTACAAATTACTGCTACGTGTCTGTTTCTTGTTGCACTCTCAGGAGAAGTTCTTAGAGTACCTAATCTGAGTAAGCAAATCCCATGGGTTCAGACTGTAAGTTGAACTGATCTTATCTGTATAGTTTTATGAACGCACCTATGCTCTATTTGTGGTTCTTTGCTTAATTTATGGTATGTAATTTGAAAGTTTAACATTAGAAAACTTTCATTGTGTATACCTTTGTCAAGCGCTTTACAAAGTCGCCCAACAACAATCCCGGCTTCTAAGAATGTCTCCAGATATATGGGAGGCACAAGACAAAGCTTATAAACGACTATTTGGTCTAGTGAGCTTCATTTTCTTTTTTGATTGGATCGCGATTGTACTTTGGGTGATTTCATTTAATCAACCGACCTTTTCCAGCGAGACACTCATTTCAGGAAATCTTGGTGCATTTCATATTGTCTTTGGTAACATAAAATTTAAATTAACCGATAGTGGTATTAATTTTCAAGGAAATACGTAAAATCAAAATCCAAAAGGATGAAATGATATCAAATTCCACCTCCAAGTCTCTCAACTCCAAGGTGTAACAAAGACTTTGATGAATAGATAAAAAAATAAATTATTGTCAATTTTAATTGCTTTCATTGTCTGATTTGATTTTCTTGTGACTCATTTTATTGTCAGTATGGATTGCTTTCACGTTGATTTTCTTGTGCAATATTGTTTGATTTGATTTTCTTGTGACTCATTTTTCACAAATTGATTCTAATGACTCACACCAAAAATAAGGGTATTTAAGGCTAAAATATTCACTTCATTACAGTATCTAAATGAGTTCAATAAGCGCTTCTTCTGCCTTCAACACTTCAAACTACTTGCCTTCTTGGAGTCTCCCGGAGGAATCTATCGACCAATACCAACCAAAAAAATTCCAACGACATGTGGATCCCAGGGTTCATATCAAGAAGGATGGTGCAGGAAAGCACAATTGGGGGTCAACTCGGGAATTAATTCAAGATGCAATCTATCAACACCAGTCATCAAAACAAATCGAAACCAATTTCATAAATACATGTCAAGAAGAAACTTTGGATGATGAATTTACAGCAGAGTTAGAATATGCGTTGTATCTATCAACCAAACAACCACAACCATTACCCGAACCTGAACTTGACTACTACTTAGTACCAGAGATGCCTTCAGAATACAATGCAGATGCAATTGACTGTGACTTAAAGTATGCAATGTATCTTTCAAAACTCGAATTTGAATCTACCCAAGACGCCGTTGTACCAAATTTTAGTTAATCCAACACGTACAACAAGACGAACGACTTTGATGAAATTATAATCGAACTGGGAGTCTATAACTATATTAACAAATAAAAATTTGTTCCACCATTACTGACATTCTTCCATCATAATTTTTAATATCAGGTTTAATTTCACTAGTCAAATGACCAATTGCTGTGTCAACAAGATTCCCTAATATCTAATTTGAAACACTCTTTAATGAGTCGTTCAATTGGGATAATAAAGCCACGACGACAAAAATGGTAACTTTAACCTACAGCCAATGTAACACCCGATTCGGATGTCTATTCAAATGAAATATGATTTGTTTCATGAATGCATATTCATTAAGCATGACATTCAAGGTGGACGTAATTGTTATCCAATGGTCGATACTTCATGGGTCAATACAATTGTGCATCACGTTTTTGGGTGTTGGTCTGTGTTTTGCGGTAGTGTGACCAACTTTTAAAATGAGTTGAATAGAGAATGAAAAGCAATTGAAACTGATTGGGAATAGAGCTCTTTGATAGGCGTTAGTCCATCGCGTCAAACGTGCAAAAGCAGGAATTGGAGCCTGGCCACCTGCCCCTAATCCCAGCGCACCCAAAGTAGAGGATCCTATCGATTATGAAACTTTTTTTCAAAACGCCTCAGCATTCTTGGATATTTTAAATTATTCATTGGTCATATTTTTCAATTTGGCATGACATCGCAAAATTCAACCATTGCTATATTATCACCTCCAACATTTAATGATTCATTGGATTTTGTTGCTTTAGCTGTTCAAATAGCTCATCTGGTTGCCATTCTAATCCTTGGGATTTTAACAAAGCGCGGATGGTTGAAATTGACAACTAACACCATTTCAAATTACTTGTCAACTCTGTGTTTATTGTGTTTTGTTTGGCAACTGTTGGGTATTTGGTACTTTTATTTCAGTGGTTCTCAATATGTGAATTGGTTCTATGGAACATTGGGTGCTACTTTATCGGCCTTAACAGTATTGGGTCAATTGGAAATTCTAAAAGCATTGACTCCCATAAGGTTTGCTTTTCATATTCATCGTTAGTCGTTACTTTACTGTCAAGAACGTCACGGGTATTCAGATATTTTTTGGAGTTTTGTATTCATTGGTTTTGATTATTGAACTTGCTCGGTTACCCTCTGTTACTGGAATTGAACCTCCACTTGTTAAATTGGCATACGAACGTGGTTATGCCGGTTTTTTAATTGTCTGTATCTTATATGGTATGAAATTTCACAATACCAACGTTTAGAATCCTTTCATTGTGTGTATATGGCTCAAGCATTGTATAAACATGCAAAAAAGCAATCCAAATTAGAATTACTTGACCCAGCAGCTTGGAAAATTCAAGATGATGCTTACAAACAATTAATCGCCTTTGTCACCTTTATTTTCTTTTTTAGTTGGTTAGCGGCAATACTATGGGTAATGGCATTCAATCAAGATACCTTTTCAAACGAATCTCTCATCTCCAATAATTTGGGAGCATTTCATATTTTCTTTGGTAAGTGATTTTAATGTGCTCATTTTGTAGTTGTTTTGATTTTCAAAGAGATTCGAAAAATCAATATTAAGAAGGAAAAATCGACTTCGGGATCTTCCCAAAATCGTTCATATAATGTTTCTCAACTCTAAAGGGTGAGATCCAATCCATAGATTAGAAGTGTTGGGATTTAGACTGTTTGGATTTGGCAACTTGTTTTTCTGCTAATAAAATACCATTTTTAATGAAAACACTTTGAAATAAGCTAATATCAATAGATCTTTATTAGACCAATTGTTTCCAAACATTAGAGTTTACTCTTGATAGAAGTATTGAGTTGTTTGATCACGTCCTCTGCCTCTTTCATAATGTTTTGCACCAAGACTTGGCAAGTTGGAATATCTAAAGAATATGATTAAGGAATTTAAGGTTACCATGGATCAAACCAACAACTTGACCAGCAGTCCAAACACCATAATCAGGATCACCAGTAGTATAAACTTTTCGACCTCTTTCACCAGCAACTAAATGACGAATATCTTCAAACTTTGCATTTCCTTTTTTTTCAATTTCAACCACTTCTCTTGATACTTTGTTCTTGAATACTCTAGCAGTGTTGTGTAAAGTACGGAACATTAATGCTGTATCACGTTCAGTTGCTTTTACCATAGCTTCCTTAATGTTGTGATGTGATGGGGATTCTACAGTACAAAGGAATCTGGTCCCCATATTGACACCAGATGCACCCAAAGCTAATGCTGCAGCTAAACCTCTACCAGTACCAATTCCACCTGATAATTATTAAATAAACGTTACCAGAAGCAATGTAAGGAATAGTTAAGACTTGAGCGGATCTTGCTAATAACACGAGACCACCAATATCATCTTCACCAGGATGACCACCACATTCAAATCCATCAATAGAAACCATATCGACACCCAATTTTTGAGCAGAAATCGCATGTCGAATAGCGGTACATTTGTGAATAATTTTAATACCTAAAGTGAGTTAAGGTAAATCCAAAATACCAGCAGCCTTTAATCTCTTGATATGAGGACCAGGGTTATTTCCAGCAGTTTCCACAATCTTAATTCCACATTCAATGATAACATCTACATACTTTTCATAAGGTGGAGGAGTGATGGCAGGTAAGATAGTGAGGTTGACTCCAAAAGGATTTTTAGTTAAAGTTCTAGTACGAGCAATTCCTTCTTTTAAAGCGTCAGGAGTAGGATAAGTGAGAGCGGTGATGATTCCCAAACCACCGGCGTTAGATACAGCAGCGACTAAATCCGAAGTACCAATCCATTGCATTCCACCTTGCATGATAGGGTATTTACATCCAGTTAATTTGGTAAATGCAGTTTCAATCATTGTTTTGTTTGGTCTATGTTGGTGTTTGGAGTTTTTTATAGGGAAAGAGTGCGGCCGATAGTATTCCAACAATTTGTTTGTGGTGTAAAAGAAATGATTGGCTCAAACAGGAAAGACTTTAGTATATTCAGTATGTCGAGGTGGATGACCTAGTATGGATGATACTGGAAATTCATATGTTATTCGAATACTCTTTGCTCTATGGCAAGTCAGTTTTGGTGGATGGACGCGACTAGACAATAACACACATTAGATATCATATTCAAAAACGCTAAAGTATATCTACAACGTGCTCCACCATCCCATTCACAACTGATTTACAACACTATCAACACTTAGATTCACCACCATCAGTATCTGATCAAGAGTGGAAAACTGACTGTTCATGTGATCTTTGTAACACGTGAGAACGTCGTCACATTCGTCACGCTTCTTCTTCTTTCCATCAAATGCCTTCATTCACTGCTGAACAAGTCAGTCAACATAACTCTGCTACTGATCTATGGGTAATCGTGCACGGAAAAGTCTACGATTTGACCGCCTTTGCTAATGAACATCCGGGCGGCAAAAAAGTACTGGTCAAGGTATGTATTGAATCTGGTTTAACTCTAGGTTGCTGGGAAAGATGCTTCGAAACAATTCGATCAATTTCATAATGCTGCTATTTTGGCAAAGTATGGCCCTGCCCTCTATAAAGGCGATGTAGGATCAGGGGAATCTAAACAAGAAGTTGTTGAGGAACCACTTGAAGGATTGGAAGAGGGTGATGCCTTTGGTGACGGAATTCCTTTTGGAGACCCATACTGGTATAGTGATTGGCACAGTCCATACTATGATGAATCTCATCGTAAAGTCAGAGCTGTCATTCGTCGTTTCGTAGACAAAGAAATGACTCCATTCTGCCATGAATGGGATGAAGCAAAGGTATTTATTTTTCGACTTACATGGTTAGGAAATGCCTCGTTCTATTTTCGAAAAGGCTGCAAAAGCTGGTATTTTACAGTGCATTGTTGGGCATGTAGATCCAAAGTACATTGAAGTACCATATCCAGGAAACATCGAAGCTTCCAAATTTACCGCTTTCCATGAATTTGTAGTTTGTGATGAATTATCGCGATGTGGATCTGGAGGTGCAATGTGGGGTATGCTAGTTTATTTAATATCTTTTAGGACTGGTTGGTGGTCTCGGTATTGGTTTACCACCTGTTATTCAGTTTGGTTCGGATTACTTGAAAGATAAAGTTGTCAAAGATTGCCTGGCTGGTCGTAAAAATATTTGCTTGGCTATTACGGAACCAAGTAATGATTCTATCGGTTGACATAATTTAATAGGTGCTGGAAGTGATGTTGCAAACTTAAAGACTGAAGCAAAGAAAACGCCTTGTGGTAAATTCTACATTTTGAACGGTGAAAAGAAATGGATTACCAATGGAATTTTCTCAGATTATTTCACTGTTGCATGCCGTACAGGTGGACCAGGAATGAGTGGAGTGTCGTTATTACTTGTAGAAAAAACTATGCCTGGTGTAAAGGTACTTTATCTATTTGATTAAATACCAAAAGACTCGTCACATGCCATGCTCTGGTGTTTGGGCTTCTGGAACTACTTACATTACCTTTGAAGATGTGAAAGTACCAGTTGAAAACATTATTGGACAAGAGAACAAGGGATTCAAATGTATCATGTATAATTTCAATCATGAACGTATGGGTATTTGTATCCAAGCAACTCGTTTTGCACGTGTTTGTTATGAAGACTCTATGAAGTATGCTCATAAGCGTGAAACTTTTGGCAAGAAGCTTATTGAACATCCAGTTATTCGTAACAAACTTGCACATATGGTAGATGGTAATGGTTGCTAATATTTAGGCTCGTAAAATTGAAGCTACACATGCTTGGATGGAGGCACTCATTTTCCAATCTATTCAAATGCCAAAAGAACAGCAAATGTTGAAGCTTGGAGGTCCAATTGCCTTATTGAAAGCACAATCTACCCAAACCATGGAGTTCTGTTGTCGAGAAGCTGCTCAAATTTTTGGAGGACTTTCTTATTCTCGAGGTGGGCAAGGAGAGCGTGTTGAACGACTTTATCGTGAAGTTAGAGCATACGCTATTCCTGGTGGTAGTGAAGAAATTATGCTTGATCTTGGTATTCGACAAGCAGTTAAAGTTGCGCAATTCATGGGTGCCAAGTTGTAGTTGGTATTAAATACACCATTTTCAATGATCATCAATTAAGAAGTTTTCGTTTTTGAGTGATCTTTTATAAGATGAATTGTAAATACAAATAATATATTAAAAACACTAACACAATAGATTTGATAAATGCATTGGATTTGGTTTCTTTGAATCTTTATCCAGAGAATCAGTTAAAGATAAAGGAGAGACGGGACTAGGCATTCCATGACATTCAACATAATTCTGTTGCTGTTTCAGAGAATCAGTTAAAGATAAAGGAGAGACGGGACTAGGCATTCCATGACATTCAACATAATTCTGTTGCTGTTGATCAGACCAATTGAAATTAAACGTAGGTGGTTTGTACGACGGCAGTAAGGTTAGGATCAAAGGTTTCTCAAATTGAGAATTTGGTAAAAATTGAGATATTTGTTGACACATTTCAGGATGAGAATCTTTCAACAAACATAACAATTTTTGAACATTTTTAATGTAAGATACAGAAGATTGTAAAATCAATAATTTTTCTTGATCATCTCTTGATTGACAAATTGGTATTAAAGATTTTAATTCTTGAAATTGATTGTGTAATTTAAAACGACGATTCTTTTCAGTGATTGAATTTCTTTTTAATATTGATTGTTTTGTTAAGGTATTGATCTTTGTATTTACAATCGCGTTTGAAGATTTGGTCATTAGTTTAATATTTTGATTTGTGTGCGTTTTTTATATTCTGTTTTGATCATGTTTTTGCAACCACAAGACTCCACATTTTTCACATGTCAAAAACGTACAAAAACTGAACCCATAATTTCATTCATTATTAAACCTGAATACTACAAAAGATTTAAAAGTAAAAGAAAATTATCAGTTTGTTTTGTTGATAAAAGGAAGGGATAGGAAGGCAAATTAGAAAAGCATTTAGTTGTAAATCACATGCAGACACACTGTCATCAATCAGGAGATGCCTGTTATTCTATACCCCTAAGTCTGACCGTCGCCCTTTTAAAAATCTCCTTTGTTAAAACTGGATACCATTGAGCCAATCAGTGTCACCTCTTTCTTTCTTTGGTTGGAAAACACCACATTTCAGGTTGGGATCACAAAAATTCAACAGGTTGATCTATAACTTTACTTAACATTAACATCAATGCTTAAATGACATGGTCATCTGTTACTATTCAATTAGTCATTTGTTTGTCACTTCTTATGCACATATCAAACTTTGTATGTATAAATATTCATTAACAATTATAAAAGAAAAACATCTACAAACTAACCCACTGTTCAAGCCAACCAGCTTCGATTCCGATTCATGGATTTCACATTTCCATTCTTTAAATCTTCCACTGAACTAATCCGAAAGTCTTGTTGACTATTGATTGTTCTATCCTTTAGGTTTATAAAAGACATTGGATGAACAGACACCATAATGTTTGATAATGTTCGATCGTGACTGGTTTGATTGTATTGTAGTCCTTCTGCAAGTTCTGGCTGTTTCAAACTTGGGTTATAGAAGTATAACCAAATGAAAAACATGAATCCTTTGGCATTAAAAGTAAATTGAGCAACTATGAAAGCGATATAAATGTGAGTTTCATCGATTGGATAAAAATCAAAATAAATTCCATATTGTTTTACAGTGGTGATTTTAGAATGTACCAACAGTCCCCAAATAACAGTTGGAAGCCAAGCAATTGTGTTTGCAGTACAAAATCTAGCTGAAAAGGACATCATCATCAAACTGCCTTGATGAAACGATTCCTCCATTGAATTAAATGCCAATGTAGGATGATTTGCGTAATTCTTTCTTCGTTTTACTTGTAAAATCTTCAAATCAATCCAAGTCAAAATAAACGCAAATATTGATACCAAAAGTAGAAATCCAATGACCACATACTGTGAAAAAAATATTATTTTTCGGCTATACAATTAGAACTAGTAACGATCTTACTGATTATTATTATCCATTTGAGAAACAACAATTAAATGGTAAAAGAAACAAAAGATACCCAGTAAACCGGTAACAAGAAAAATCAATTTGGCGTACACTTTCTCCATACTTCCACTAAACCGAACCAAATAAATTGAAATCAAAGCAATCGATAATCCCATGATTAAATACATTTTTTGAAAGGCTAAATTAAAGCATTTTAAAAACAAGGGTATATAAGCTTTCAATGGACTCTTCCAATCCGGTAATCCACCACAAGAGCGTAAAGTGAAATCGAAGCAATGCTGAATAAGAGTGAATGAAGTCATCAGCAAGTCCAAGGAAGTCATAAAACTGACAATGGAAGAAAAGCCATTCCGAGGCATTCGTTGATGTAGTTTGATCCAAGCTGAGGACGCAATTCCAATAACACAAGATACTATGATAGGAAGGCATACCATGAACTCTCTTCTAGTCATTTTCTAGTAATTTGGATAAATTATTTAATGGTTAAAGTACGAAAATTACAGTTCCCTCTGTTTCACAAATCATTGACATTTGTTTCAAACCCAAGGTACAAAGTCGAAGAGTCAACCTAAACTTGAAGTCCGCTTCAAAGTATTTATACCCTTGAACGTTATCACGCAATTGTTTTGCGTTTTCTTTGTTATTGTTTTGTTTATTTGTACATTGTGAGATTTACTTGATAATAATACAAAATGTAATCGAGTTCACATATTAAAATACGATGTTAATTCATTTCATTTTGTTACATGTTATCTTCTCTAAAAAATCGTATAATGGTGGTGGTCAGAGTGTAACACCGGGTCTCATAGGCAATTCAAATAGCTCGTCGAATCAATTAACTAGTGAAACAGGTTGTGCTTCCTCTGGAAGTACATTATTTAAGGGAGACTTTAGCAAGGCTGTTGATAAAGGGGTTTGGTGGTTAGACAATCAAGTTTACAACGGAGAAGTGCAAAAATACACTGATACATCAGATGTACTTTATGTCAAAGATGGAAACTTGGTTATCAATGCGCTGAAAGATAGTGATGGTAATTGGACTTCATCCAGAATCAGGACTTTTGATGCATGGGAGAATTTTCGTGTTGACGTGACCTACAAATTGGACCAAGAGGTCACTGGAGCATTTCCAGCCATCTGGATGTTGCCACAAGGTACATATAACTAGATTGATTAATATGATAGGAAATTCATACATATGGCCACTTGATGGAGAAATCGATATCATGGAATACAACACACAATTTCCGGTACGTACACAGCAAGCAATCCATATGAGCGCACATTTCGGTGCAGGCGCATTATCTTATCACAATTGCAACATAGATGTCAAAGTTTTCAACACGTTATCTGTTGAGGTAAACGATGACGAAATTAGATTCTACTGTAACGGAAAAGCCAGTGGATTTTACAAGAAACCATTTGCTGCTACCGTTTTTAACTGGCCATTCAATCTACACAAGTATGGATTGGTTTTAAACTACGCCATTAACCCAAGTTTTAGTGCTAAGGTTCCAAAGTCAGTAAATAGTTTGTCTATGACCATATCCGACTTGACCGTGTCGAAATGTGCATCTCCCGTCGTCAGTGCTGCAAAACAAAATATCAACTTGTGGTCATCAATTGTTGGTATGATTGTGGCTCTTTTCGTCTAGTTTTCAAAAAATTGTATCATATGAATCAATAAACGTTATCAAAGGAATGTAGTTTCTTAATGAACCCTTTTGGGTGAATAAAATGCCAAGACAACCACATAGCACCATGTGATGTTGTATCCAGATATTAGTTTTACCGAAAACGAACAACCATATGTGGGACGTCAATCAATCAACACGGTTGCAATTAAGATATACAAACTCAATTCTAGGTCATGGATAATACATGTCCCCAACATATTTCATTTCGCGATGATTAAACACCACGTCGAAAACAATCACATGCCAAGTTAGATCACATTACTATCGTGAAGGAAGTAAAAAAATCACAAGATATCAGCATTCATAAGCCAAAGAATTAAAAATTCTTATCTAAAAACTTTATAGAACTTGAAATGCCAAAATCAAACTTGGATTCAGATTGTGAAATGTTGGAATTAAAACGTAAGCAAAATCATTCCGCTGTTGAAAAGAAACGAAGGAAAAAAACTCAAGAACAGTTACTACAATTGAAAAAATTGATACCTTCTTGTTCAGTAAGAAATGATACTGAAAAATTGCAAATCTTACAAAGTACTACTGAATATATAAAGAAAATACAAGAATTGTTGATGGAATTTCAATCGAAAGATCCATCTTTAACTCCTGCAATTTCGAAACTGTTACCAGATCACACTTTCAGTAAACCGTCCATACTAACATTACTACCATCGTACAAACCTCCCCCTCAATATCAAAATCACATGAATTTCAATATGTATGTTCAAAGTCAGCGGAATCCAACTATAGATAGGTCAACATGTGAATCAAGCGCTATTGCAAGTACTTGTAGCACTCTAGCATCACCTACCCTTACCGAATCTGTCATACCCTCAGAATCCAAACCAAAAAATGCAATGAAATTAAGTAATTTACTGTGTTAGTATCAATTGACTCCATAACATCCTCTTGTGTACGAAATGTTTGAAATAAAATATGTTGTATGTGTACATTCATTTCGTCATTATGTATAGTCGTCTGTCATTATTGAGCCAGAATGAAATACCATTACACAAATTGGCAAATCATAATACAATGAGCCAAGTATCCAATTGGTTGGATTGATGGGCGATCACAGTCAAGTTCATCAAGATTGATGAATAGGGATAGTTACTTGAGTCATGTACTAGATACTTTTTGTCTCACAATAAATATAACTATAACAATTGGTTGTTAGAACGTAACAACATGTATATTAGATATATCAATTCTAGCAAATACGGGGTTTCAAACATCATACTCTACAACTGATATTATATTCACTACATCCCAGTAACATATGTGACCTACACCCATCTCAGAAACATTTATACACCTATATCCACCTTATCTCAGTCATATCTATCTACCTATATGTCACTGCGTGTACAGTGTGTACATGTTTACGTAATCGAGTCGTCTGTCAGTATTACCCCCCTGTGTATATGAACAATAACTCCGAACCATTACCCATTTATGAAACATGAACCACCACATTTAAAAACATTACTATGCACTAAAATGTAAAAGGAGATATTGTTTACCTAATTTGGTTTTTGCAGTTTTCATTCTTCGGTAACTGTGTCCCAACCATTGGATTTTTTTCTGTTTTGTATTCATGGCAGAGTGTCCAATCTATTGCCAAGGCTTTTCCATTGTTTCAAAGTGAACCATTGTAAATATCACATCATGAGGGCATCACACCAACTGAGCCGAATTGATTTGACAGTTATAAACACAGGTAAGATCCAACTGTCACCATCGGCACAAATGGTATCCTCAAAAGTATGTAAACCAAAACGAAAAACTCCACATCAAATGGTTGAACGTCGTAGACGCGATCGAATGAACCAATGTTTGCAAGTGCTAAACAATCTTGTACCTCTCTGTTCTTACCAATCCAAGCAGTTAACTAAGCTAGAAGTTCTTGAACGAACAATTCAATACTTGAAGGATTTGCAATCGAATATTGTTAGTAGTCCAAATGAACTGTCTTGTTCAATTCCAATTCTATCAAGTAATCGACAAATGTTTACATTTACAACCAATCCTATTAGTAGAAAGTCAAATGTAATGTCTATCAGTCAATTAATTTCCTAAACTATCTCTTGAAACCTTTTAATAAATGCTATCTAATTTTATTGTAATTATTCCCCACTTTTGTGTACAATGTTGAGTGTTAGCCAATTAGGAAGGTTTGGCCCGATTTGAGTATGTTGAATACAGGCTTGCATTAAAAAGCCTAAGCTATCTCACATGTTTGGAAATGTTTGTATTCCACCACAATTACAGAATTATTTTGTTTACCCTCCATCTTTAAACCAAATGTGATTCTGAGTTGCAATTTACGGTTGATTGAGATGTCTCACATATCTTCGAAAACACGAACAGTCTGTAATATATTCACTTATGTACTGATCTAAAGGGTTTTACCTTTCATTACGATGAGCAGTATGTACATAATTACCCCTTTTTAGTGGTTTTATTTGACATTTAATCAACCATAAAGAAAAAAACCTCATCAGAGTAATCAGATACAGTAACAGATAAAGCTGATAATTAATTAGTGAATGTTTTGTATTGGATACATTCTTCCTGAAAATCGCCATTAATTCATCATACCAATAATGATGATATTACCGATTTGATTTTAGCTCGATTTCTTACACAATCTTGACACATGATATCACTGTGGTGACAGCCCAGCATGTATTTTGAACATTCTATGTTAAGCCCAACATGTAATTTGAACAATGTATGTTAAGCCCATGTCGGCCCGCCTTAGGCTTAACAACACATTTTCGCAATAAATAACCCAGTTGGTAAGATAGGATTAAACACAAACATGGATACTATTAATCATAAAGTAACGAAATCTAAAAAACCAAAAAGAATAACACCACATTCATTGATTGAAAAAAGGAGAAGATTAAAGATGAATGATTGTCTATCAACTTTGAAATCGATTGTCCCTTCATGTAGCCACCATTATGGGGATTTACAGAAATTAACCATCTTGGAAAAAACTATTGAATACGTGCTTGAACTTCAAAAAGTATTACATGATAAGGAATCTAGTATAGATAATGAAGATATCCAATTTAATATTCAACTGGTCAAATACAATTTACTTCCTTCTATTAATGATGATGGTGATTCTGATACCATGACTTTGGTAAATGTGTCTTCTCCATCATCTAGTACCACAAGTGCTTCAGATAAAATGTCCATCATGAGCCTGGTCAATTAAAACCTTTTTATATCTTAATCATCTTTAATATAATCTACATTTCTACTACTTCTAGTGTGATCATTGTGTACATATCCAAAACCCCAAAATATACAATTTTACAACTTTTGATTTATATAAACAATAAAATAGATACAATTAATAGGTATCTTAAAATTACTTCGCAGCAGGAAGCGGGTATTCACAATGGGAATTATCTTCGGTTGCAGTGCCATCAGAATTACAAGTGGGTGAAGGAACTTGATAAAGAGCAGGCTCATGAATGATATAAGATTCATAGGGCATAAAGCTCGATTCTAATGAGTGGTCAGGAGAATCAGGAAAATGTTGCATTGAAGAATTCAATGCTGCTTTAGAATAAACTGCAAGATGATCTGGTATATCAACTCCCATCAAAGATAATTGTCTGATTGTAGACGGAGGTATATAATTCTGTGATGGATTGGTTGTAGATTCGCAAGTATTATTTGAGGATTCACTAACTGGCATATGTTCATGAAAGATTTGGATAGGTATTGCAATTCTTTGATTTTGTTTTTTAACACCCTTTACATACCACCAAATCGAAAATCCATATACAATTCCCTTGCTTGAAAATAGAATTTGAAAAATAATGGCAAGGACTAATATTCCAGGTGATGCATTGAGAACTATGACCCCCATATCTCTTTTAACGCTGAACATCACAGACATGGCGACAAAAATAATGAAGGGAGCCCAAATGCAGGTATTTGCAGTGGTGAATGCTATGATAAGTCTCATCATTGCTCTGGATCCTTTTTGCCTAGCAGCAGCAGGTTCCAATTTTTGATTTTGAAGTCTCAACTCTTCAAATGTTATCGCATATAAAGCTGTCATTGTGAACAACGCACCAACAGTCGCGATCAGATTATATTTGACTGCTGTGGAGAAACTACTGATCAGCAAATAAGACTTACGAATCCCTGTATGAAAAATTAGGATTACTAAGGATCTGCCAAAATAAAAATGATGATCCAGGGACCAAAGAGATCAGGGAGACTGTTTTCCAACAAACTTTCTTAATACTACCATTCAGTTTCACAATATAAAAAGATAAGAGCGACATTGTAAGACTGTTGTAGATAAAGAAAGTGATCAGATGGAACATCAACAGGCCAAAGGAATTCCAAACGAATTGGTAACCGTTTAATGTACCGACGATTGTGCCAACAGCAAATACAATAATTCCAACTTGAAATTAATTTAATATATTTTACCTGACATGATTAAGTCCAAAATATGTTGTAGAAAGATTAGTTTAGTGAAAGCATTGATAGGTAACTTTGGCCTTCCGGATAAGACCCATAGGGAAGAGCCGATACTTAGACAGCATATAAATACAATCAAACAACCGTAGGCAACTACTGCAGTGGAGTAGTTCATTTCTATTGTCTAATTCCAAGAATTTGCCAATTTCCCAAACTAGTGGCTTAAATACCATTTTTACAATCAGAGACATCGGAAGCGCCTCGTCAATGTTTCGTGGAGGATCGGATGCATGTTGTAGCTGGTGGTGGTTGAATTTCAAAATATCATCAATACATAATGTTGCTTACTGGTATTTTTGTATTGAAATGAGAGAAACCAAATAGACGCGGTTTTAAAATGACATACAGCAACAATATTTAGAAGGTACTTCTCACTCAATCAGCGTCACTTTCTGAAGTATATCCCATTCATTGCTGTCGGTATTGAGACTCTCATTACCACAATTCAAGAAAAATTGAACCATTGAGTAGAGCCCAAATGATGTAATCATAAACCTGTCTCATACATGAACTCAGCCAATGTTAACTTGGAATTTGGTGTTTTGGTCGTTAGTTGTCATCAAGTTAAAAGAAATTTAAATATACATTTATATTCATTAAATATGACAGCAATAATTGCTGTCGAAACTTCTATTGGGTATTTTATCACTTAGTAGTTTGTGGAAGTACAGAAGATTCATCCAGGGTATAGTCTGGACTTCTATGAGTGACGATATATGACTCGTTCAAAACTAAACTACCATCGTCATCTACAGTTCCTGATTCGTCAAAAGTACTCTCGAAATGTTCGGATTGTTTTGCCTTCATCCCTTTGGATCGGTTACGCTTTAACCCAATCTTGACATGAAGTGGAACTATAACTCCCATCATTGACAAATGATTGACCATGGAGTCTTCTGAAACATCTGTATCATCGGTATCGTCTATTGTCTCTGTCATCTCCAAAGACTCTGTCACGTTGTTATTAGGCTTAGCAATTCTTCTTTCCCTCTTTTTCAGACCATGTATATAGTATATTCCAATTGCATGAAAGAATCCTTTGAGACTGAAAGATATTTGAAAAGCAACATTAACGACAAGGAAAAAGAGTTCTGGTGACTCTACTTTAAACTGCCGTCGAATGAACGCTTGTTCTGAAACAAAGTATCTAAACAAATACAGAATGTACGGTATCCAAACTATAAAATCTATGATACTGAATGCTGTTATCAAACGTAACATTAATTGAGTTCCTTTGTGTTTTAAATTTTCCAAACGCTTGAACTCTACTTCTCCATACTTCTGCAGTCTAAATCTTTGCTGGATCCGTAATTCTTCAAATGTTATTGCATAAATGGCAAACATTGTCAAAAATACAAATACAACCATAATAAGTTGAAATTGGACGACAATAGGTACCCTTCTAAAAACTTATCAGACAACAATAACTTACAAATCCACCATGAAAGGATCATTCATTGTAATGCAATATAGCATAGTACCTAGTGCTGCAGGTAGAAAAGTCAAGAAGGATAGTAGTTCCCAGTTGATTTTCTTTAAACTTCCATTCAGTTTTACAATATAGAAAGATATGCAGGAGATTGCTAAACCAAGAACGGCAAATTGACAAGTCAAGAAATGAAAAATGGCAGGCATCCAACCCAAATTTGACAGTTTCCATTTAAAAAACATCAATCCTGAAGATACGAGCAGTATAAAGACTATAGAATAAATACACAACAAGTTCTTACTTGACATTAAGAAGTCTACAAAAGCCAAGGTCCATAGAATGGAAAAAACTTTTAACATAGCATTTCTAGGAGAGAAACACATAACCCATATAGAACCAATCAAACTAAGGGATGCACAAACCATTATAAAAATGGCATAATAATGTAATGGAGTTGCCATATGAAGAAAAGAGTCAAAGCAATGGATAAGCCTTAGGAAATTAGGACGCCCCGACTCTTTTTATATGTCCGTTGAGATGTTTTAGATTTATGCTTCATTTGTTTAGGAAACAGTGTGATGAACGGCCTTTTTTTCAATGTGGTGAAATCAACCAAAACCAAAGGAAACTCACACGATTGTAATTTTGATTGTCGTTCTGATTGCATGGGGAAGAAGTGTAGGTCGGGCACCCAATGATTACAGTTTTTTTAGGCGAGAGTCTCTGCTAAATAATGTCAAAAGGTGAGATTTCCGTTAATAAATTTAACGATAAACTCATTCAAAATTAAAACATTTGGCATTTAGTTTATAATTAGAATCTGCTTTTGGCTTTTAGAATCAATCATAATATTGTAAAAGATTCTGATTGAGTAGCTACAATGGCATCTTTGGAACCAGAAACAATCAACACCTACCTTCCCAAGATCTGTAATAGACACAGAGTAGGACCTGTAAATCACTTCTGCGCAGGAACTTATACCTGCCACTATTACCGAATGCTTTGGAGTGTGTCTGAATATTGTGTAGGTGTGATTGGGATGAGAAGCTTTTCCAAAAGACGTTTTGTTAGTGGGCGGGAACACAACTTTCCAAAAGATTAGAGAATTATCTTTCAGTTTAGCTTCCCCGTTAAAATTGTCTAAAGAAATAAAACATTTACTAAACGTGGAAATCATTTATTAGATTAGATGATTAATGCAATTCCAAGAGCCATAGCAAATACAGAAATTACAGGTTTCACATCATTGGATGTTTCAGAGTAACCTGGTGCTTTCTCATTACCATAAGCGTCCTTGTATGGTTTATCCTTGGAATCCTTGGAGTAGTCTTTGACTTCTTTTGGCTTTTCGTATCCTTTACCATGATCATAGCTTTCTGGATCAGTAGTATCAGTTGGTAGGACAGTAGGCTTAACAATTCCAGTAGCTTCACCAACAGTAGAAGTTACAGTAATAATGGCAGTTGGGTTAACTGTTCCAGTGCCAGGCAATAATGTAGCAGTTTGGCCAGAGGTAGTAGAAGTATTAGGACCTGCAGTAGTTGCAGTGTCCTTAGTGGTTGAAGCAAGAGTAGTTGTTCCACTAGCAGCGGAAGTGGTAGTAGTAGTATAAATTGTGGTGGTGGTAGAAGCAACTGTGGTAGTAGTTGTGCTTGAAACGGATGATTTACCAAGCAATTTGTCCCAATATGCCAAAACAGTTTTATGTGCTTCCACCAATGCCGCGTTTGTATTGACAGAAGGAGTAAACAAATCATTACAATGGTGAGATTGTGGGATAAGAATCATTTCATTTTTGGATTTGGTTTTGTCAACACCATCTTGACCATCAACAACACTCAACCATCGCCAAGGATCGTATTCACCATTCACAAACAAAATTCTATCAATAGCATTGTGAACATCAAGGCCTTTGTACTTGGCATTCACGGCATCAGTTTGCGGTTTGACTACATCAGCACCAAAGTAATATTGACAGTAAATTTGTTGAATATCATCTGGGAGGATTAATGAAGAGTAAGCAGAACGTTCGGTTTTTGAACCAGCTTGTAGGTATCCGAATTCGGTACAGAATTGCCAAGTCCACATATCATCTACCTTAAGGACAGGGGTTGCTGGGGCTGCTGAATTTGGTAAAGCCATCAATTTAGAACCAGGAGTTGGTGGGGTTGCTTGGACAGCGATGAAGAATTTAGCAAGGTCATTGTATAATTCTTGCTCAGTGGCAGAAGGGTTGGAAAAAGATTTGAAGTATTTACCAGAACATACAGCATCCAAATCACCAACTTTGGATCCATTAATATTGACTCCGGTAGTAGAGTTAAAATATCTAGGGCCATATTGGGCCAAAGTTGCCCAACGCCAAGAAAGTTCAAGTGCCAAATATCTAACATCGTCAGTGTATGCAAAGTCTTTTTGAACTTGCTCCACATTATCTTTAGATTTTTTGTCAAAGACTGCAATAGCTTTGTTCCAACCATTGGCACAAGCTTGGTTTCCAATTTTGCCAATAGCATAGTCAACGGCAAAACCATATCTCCAGAAGTCGGCTTTTGCCAAGACAGGACCAGAACTGGAATGAGCTGCGTAAATCAAGTCTGGGAATTTCAAACGCATCCATGCTGCAATGTTACCAGGATAACTACCACCAATGGCAATCCATTTGGAGTCTTTCGTGATTTGCAATTGATGGTTCTTGATAAAGTAAGCTGAATCTTCCAACGCTTGATCTACATTCAACCATTTCAAGTTTGGAATGGAATAATCAGCGGTTGGTAAGGAAGTACCATAATAACGATGTTCTATTACAATATAAGCACCATTGTACTTTTTGGCAAGTTCATAACCCAACATTCTTTCAACACCAGCTTTTGAATTACGAATTTCACCTTCACCACCATTTTCAAAAAAGACTGGGCCACCTGGTTTGTAGAAATCCTCAACGGTATAGTAACGTTGTTTCCATAGATTCTTGTCATCCGCGTTGAAGTGATCTAATCGTTGAGTGAAATATTGGAATTGTGGGTCAGCAAGGAGACTTTCCGTCTCAGCACTACATCGTTAGACACATAAACTCGTACTTTTTTAAATCCTTTCCTTCACCTTGAAATTCTAATTCCAATTGATTCCATCTGACTTCATAAGATGATAGTGCTTGGGATTTGCTAATCAATCCTAATACAGTGATGGCAACAAGTCTAAAGTTCATTTATTCTACTGTTTGGCTGTTTAATGAAAATGGACTGGTGATTTATAACTTTTATTGTATCACGTTTGCCGTTTCATAATTTCTTTTATCCAGGTCTGGACTAATCCGGTATTTGGATATCACTAATTTGATGACTTTCCCATTAGATGTGTCGTTGTAGCAATTCAAACTGCTAGGAATATCGATTCAATTATTCAGATTGCTGTAAAGACCCGCATTATTTTCGTGCAACTGCATTTTATTGAAACACCATGTGTGTTTTTTTTTGGAAAATCAGATACCTGAAAGAACTCCAGGCAATCCGTTAACAAAACGACAACAGTCTGTATCTGGAATGCGAGGGGAGAATGGAATAAACCGAGTAAATCTGGGGATTAGAGTTTACTAATGTTTATTTTCACACTTTTGCACTTGGCACTGGATTTTCAAGGGACCCATCGCCATGGCTGTCCAACCATATGACAGACACAGTAACAACTCTTCATTCATGTATTTAATTCATTCATAGATGTAATTCCAAATGATAAAAAGTTTGTGGAAAAAAATTGACAGGGACGGAGATAATTGTGTTTTGCAGTCAACATGACAATCTGACACAGCTAATCTATAAGCACATTAGTATATAAGACGTGATATTCGTTGAAAATAACATCATCACTTTTGGTAGCATCTAAATCAGGAACGATAAGCTGTCTAATCAGTAATCGTAGTACCAATCACATAAACACGACATTTATATATGGTCAGTTAAACGAAAACCATATGCTTTTTGTGACCATGACCATATTCATTTCCACCATGCATTAATTGAAAAGGGTACGATCAGGCGAAATCTGGGTAGATGTGAACTTAGTTACGTTACGTGTAAATCCAACTTAAGCCGAAATAAATTTTCCGAAATTTCAATCAATAGCTGGAAATTGTATATTGAGCTTATCAAGAGCCCGGTAATGATGTATTGACAGGTAGATTTTTCACAGGTAAAAAATTATATTGATAATTTAATTCAGAGCGAGATCTTGGAAATTATTTCAGAAGTAGTCGATCCCAATAAGCTAGGACAGTCTTATGCGCTTCCACTAACGCGGAGTTTGTGTTGGCAGAAGGAGTAAACAAATCATTACAATGGTGAGATTGTGGGATAAGAATCATTTCATTTTTGGATTTGGTTTTGTCAACACCATCTTGGCCATCAACAACACTCAACCATCGCCAAGGATCGTATTCACCATTCACAAACAAAATTCTATCAATAGCATTGTGAACATCAAGGCCCTTGTACTT
>MU621214.1:0-50517 GCA_025399215.1 Globomyces pollinis-pini | reverse complement strand
GGAACCAATGATGCACCAGCACTTGCAGCAGCAGATGTAGGATTCAGTATGGGTATTGCAGGAACAGAAGTGGCCAAAGAAGCATCGGATATTATTCTGATGGATGATAACTTTGCTTCTATTGTGAAGGCAGTATTGTGGGGACGATGTGTGTATGATGCGATCCGTAAATTTCTTCAGTTTCAGTTATCTGTGAACGTGAGTGCGGTGGTGATTACGATTGTGACATCCATCTACACCACAGTCCAAGGACCCAAGAAACCTGAATCTGTGCTTACCGCTGTACAACTGTTGTGGGTGAACTTGATTATGGATACCATGGCTGCATTGGCGTTAGCCACAGATGATCCAACCCCAGAGTTGCTCCAACGAAAACCGGAAGGAAGATCAGATTCGTTGGTCAATCATGTCATGTCCAAGCAAATTGTCGGCCAGGCGTTATTTCAATGTCTTGTCTGTTTAATTCTTTACTTTAATGGCCCAACTTGGTTTCCTGACTCAAGAACTGGTCATGATGTTCCTGCAGGAGGATACGTAACGGCAACAATTGTATTCAACACTTTCATCTTTTGTCAGTTATTCAATGAAGTAAATTGTCGATCTATAACAGATGGTACCGATATATTATTTAATCTTTAGATGTGAATATTTTTAAAGGGCTATCTAAAAACAAAACGTTTATGGCCATATTCGTAATTACGCTTATTGGCCAGATCTTCCTTGTACAAGTGGGTGGTATTGTTTTTTCACTAGATCCAAATGGATTATCATTTGATCATTGGATACTATGTATAGTTCTTGGAAGTGGCAGTATATGGGTTGGGATGTTTATTCGATTATGCTCATCTTTCTTCTCAGTCGCTCAAACACGGCAAACAAAATCCCATGTGAAAATGGAATCAACCGAAGATGCCCCAGTTAGAAATAGTGAAGTTATTAGACGGCCTAGAAGCACATCTGTATACTTAAGCGACCCACGCGCAACTCGCGTTGCTATGATTGAAAATGCTTTGAATCGCCGTGGCTCCCAAAAGAATTTAGCCAATTGAATTGATCTTTTTATGAATAAACTTTTTCAAAGAGTATGTGTGTGACTTTACCAAAACATGACTAAACTTATCATTGGATTTGAGCTTATTGTCATTGAATTCATACTTATGAGCACTAAACTTCAACAATTGTATCATGACTATCGTGGTTGTCTATTTTTTTCATACAGTGACAGTTTTATGAAAAAAATTACAGATACACTCTTACTTCATCAAGCTGTTAATCATTTTGGACATGATTTTCGTTCAATTCAAAAGTATTATTTTCCTACTATTGGTGTGTGGAATTTGCAACGTAAGTTGGCAAAGTATAATGTCAAACGAGAATCGCTTACTTTTGCTGATGACCTAGTAAACAACCGATATTATTTATATAGTAGGTAAGATATAATTTCCATTTGATTGCAGTTAATATTGGATCGAATGTTGAACAAAGAAAACACAATTGATACGTTGGCAAAAATAACAAATGTTAGTGTCTATAAGCTATTATATCGTTCAATGAAAATTATAAAGGAATTAAATATGATGCGACTTGAATTTCCGAATACTGATGATCAAACACGACTTTTACGATACAGTACAATGAATTATATTTGATTCATCTCAAATAGGAGCAATACTGAAAGATTATTTAGAAAAAAATCCGGATAAGTTGAATATACCACAGCAAGTGCCATATCCATCAACAAACTTGAGATTTGAATGGACGGATCAAGATAAGTTTAAATTAAAAGTAAGTGGAAACATTACAATTTATGTACAGTCTCTAGCACGTAAACTCGAATATGCATGGTATTTGTTCTTTGTATTGAAAGTTGAAGGCCATTACTAGTTTATGATTTTCCAACTTCCGCACAAGAGATACAGACAGAATACAATCGCTTATTTGATAGAGTTGTATTTACACCGGCTGATGATCAACAAATTTTGGATTGGATGAGCAAGAAATATTCTTCAGCCAGCCGGTACAATACCCTACATCACCAATGCTTTCCCAACCGGTCAATAGGTTCATTGAAATATCGCCATCGCTATCTGCGAAAAAATCGGACGATATTAACACCAGAGGAAGTGAAACGGATATCTAATGGTATTCAAAGAACTCTGACAATCTATTAGAAGTCGCAGAACATGGTAGATATGCCTTTCACGTAGGATTGTGTAAAATTCCAGATATCAAAGTCAGAAGATTGATTTTAATGTGGGCATTCTATGAACCAATAGATCAGGTTAACGGGTTATGGACATTTGAAACGGATTTAAAGGTATACAAGTTATTTCGAACGAATGATCTGTCAATCATGAAGGATCTAATGTCTGAGTTTCCACATTTCTCAGTAAAAGAACTGCAATACCGATACCAATTTCTAAGCACAACATCCGAACCATTGTTCAAATCGAGAGTGGATGAAATTATCAAGCAACTGGGGAACCAAACGGAAGAGGTAATCTGCTAGTGTGATTAATGCCTTATTAGCAAGTGGAAGTCCAGAAAAGTATTGTCGAATAACTTCCCATCATCCACTGAAACTATTTAAGGAGTCTAATTAAATGACTAATAAATGCAACATTTGTTAAACTCCAGTATTGTTGTGATAATATCTTCCAATTGACTCAATTTTTGTCGTACTCTATTTGAACTTATTGATATAGCTGACTATTAAAGCAGCATAATAGTATATTGGTACAAGGAGATATAAATTAATGATAAACCTTTAAAATGAGTATTAACTCGAGTTACCATAAAACGAGCTCGAGGAATGAGTAAGAAATCCGTATTCATATCAATATAATTCCTAGATCCAGTGATAGTGTTTCCGTACAGAAAGTAAGAGCAACAGAAGAGCACAATGGTAACAGAAGCACTAAATAATGTAAAAACATAAATCTATTACCAATACAAACATGGTTTCACTTCCAGGTAAACCAAGAATAGGAACAAGGACAGAACAAGAGTTGACATTTGAGGAAATGGAATCAGGAAGAAGAACAAGAATGACCTAAAGCAAATCATCAAAAAAGAGAAAAACAAATCTCAGTATTCTACGATCCTCAACGTTCATTCTAAAGCCCTTTTAAAGTTTTTATTAGGATTAAAGTGTTCATTACAATTTAAGAAATAATTTTTAGATCCCCAACGATACCATGCATTTCTTTCCTATTAATTAAAGATCTCATCACTCATTACCTCTTCACTGATACTTGTTTGGAATATTCTTGTTCAATCTTACTCAAATGTTCAACAGATACGTTGATATTTCGAAGTTCTTTGATACTACTGAGAAGCCCTTCAAGATGCACTGACAATGATTGCTGTTGTTCATCTAGCTAAGTTCTTAATTGAAGATCATATGTACCTTGGATCGAAATTGTTGTGGTGTTATATTCTGCTCTGTTGTCATATTAAATAAATCACTCAATCCTGTTGCAAGTTCAGGAAAGATAGAAGTTGCTATCTCATTCATCTTTTGGTTTTTGTCTTTGGTACTGCTGGGTACTGCGATCATTTCTACATCATTCAACGTCATGTACAAGAAAAAGGAAACAAATATTTATTTTTGGAACTGAACCAAATTGTCTCTCAACATCACTGTTATCCTTCTATTTCGGATTATGTGTTTCCCACGAAAGCTGTGGTTATCATCCTCGGTCATTGGAATTTCGTGTGTAAAGTTGAATCTAACAAAATCTCTAGTTCATGAATTTGACTGTACATTACTTCTGAGCATACAAACAATTAGCCTCCAACAGCAATCGAAAGCATTCTTCATTAGTATTTTTATCTTTGAATACTATGACACAGGGAGAAATCAAACATATCCCAGATATAATGGATCCAAATGCCTCCCGTTAATTATCGATATGATACTTTCAGATGGTCGACGTGAGGCCGAATACCACTCTGTCCATCCCTCAAATCCAAGATGTGAGGAGGTGAAAAAGTGAGGTTTGGCATTCCTAGCCTTTCTCGGACCTGATTGGCGGCATTCTTGATAATTGGTTGGGTCTTTGCATTTGCAAACTCTTGCCCAACGTCTTCAGCCCAATCACTGGCAATACATTCTCGATATCCTTTGGTTAGCAAAATCTCACCATATGTATAAACAAAGATTTTTACATGTATGTATTACAGGTCATACGTACCTTGAATAACAGAATCAAAATGATTTTCTTCATACACTTTACCCCAAGTCCTTTTTAATTTTTTATCAGCTTCTTTTACTAAAATTGATTGAGTTGTTGAATCCACAAAGTTTGGTATAATCATCAAATCTTTGAGAATCTTGTCTTTCAAACCATCAAACTTTGGGTTGAATTGAATGAATTGAAGGATGCTATTTCCATTTGTCGTTAGGTATCGTCTATGCAATCTCAAAGGAATCATCAAGAGTTGGACTTTGGACTTTTTTTTCAGACAAATTTTGAGATGGATAGAAATGACAATATTATTCGTTTGATTCATTTATTAATTGTATAAACGATTAGCCTCTATCTTCACTGATGAATAGTTCTCTAGCCATTTCCATCACATTCATATCTGCTTTTTTAATTGAACTAACGTGATTTCTCACTGATATACAAAATTCATCACCATTACCGGTCCATACAGATGGTTCTATTTGCCAATGAGTGAAATTTTGGATTTGGCTTTGTGAATCTTCTGCCGTGTGTAAACTAATATTATACCAAATAGGGTTTCGGTTTTCATCTACATGGAGTACTGAAGACGAACAAATAACGTCAACGCCTTGAACAGATTGAATAGATCCTGCTGCACCAGTTAGATACTTATTAAATGTATAAGAATTTCGAACAATATCAAATCCAATCCAGAATGATTCGTGAATATTAAGTGAATGATTCTCTATTGTGTCTTTGAACCCAAGATTTAATAAACACGTTGAAAGCAAGCCAATAAAATTCTCTTTCTTGTTGATTAAAACCACTGCTGCATCTTGTTCATACATTGTTAAACCGTTCATGATTCTTAAGTTTTTAACGTTATCAATTATTGGTTTCTCCAATAAAGAGCTAATCCATTGTTGACTTGATTTCGGAACACTTCCAATACTTCGACCGACATAAAATAAGGCATGATACTTTTCATAGATACTACTTTGAAATAGAGATTCAGGAGATTGAAGAAATACAATGTCAATATCAATTGCCAACACATGTTGAAACTTTGAGAATAGCATCGCAAACGGTTTAATATCAAGGCCATCAATTTCTGTAATGTCAATATTCATCAATTTAGTAACATCAATTAAAACTACATTTTTAATGAATTTGAATCGAAGTTCATCTTGTATAGAGAGAGAGATTCGTCCTTTATAGTAAACTTCGATTGGAATATTCGATGAATGAATTTCGCGAATAACACCTATAGTGCTAATTGCATTACCTATATTACGATTATCGACGTGTAAGACAACTCCAATGTGATTTTCAAATGTTTGATATAAGTCTATCGTCGATACTTTCAACCAATCAAACATATAACGATCAAAATGATTGATATTATTAATCAATATTTCATTCAATTTTTGTTGTTGATAATGATGCTTTAAATCTTGTTGAAAATGACCTTGATGTAGTTTCCAGTAATGTTTAAATTGACGCAAGTTATGACCAAGAATTGCTGCGTTAGGATTCAAATGTGCCATTTTTAATAGTGCAAGATCTGATTCAGGTAATGCCATAGATTGCAAAAATTCATGATTTTTATGGAATGATCGTTTGATTTCTGGTTCACGTAAATCAGATCTGATCAGCAATATGATAAATATCATTAAAATCATACATAGTACCCTCTGTTTGGTGAATACTTTGTACTTCATTTTGAATTTTTTTTAGCTAAGTCGTGTTTGTTTAGTTTAACAACGTAAACTCCGATAATAATTGCAATCATTAACCCATACTTTATTTGATAGAAACAATTAAAACATATCAGCAAATATATTCTTCATTAGTTCGATATTTCTTTGATCCGATTCTTTTGATGTGTCTGTGGTGATTGGTAGTTTCACTAAAGGAATGCTTTCTGGTGTATCAAGGTTTGTAATCCAATCATCCCAATCAATTTCATCTTGTGTATTGGTTTCCAATGATTGAATATTCAGGTCAATGCTTTCTGAGGGTAAACGAACTTTGTAGATTGTTGTGGTAGAATTAAGTGATTCTTGCCTATCCAACTTTGGTACATCTTCAAGTTGAACAGAAAGGCTCGGCGAAAACTCTGGTAAATCGCATTGAATGATATTTTCCTGGGTTCTTAATGGTTCAGATATATTGTTGATAGGTGTAGTACATCTTACGGATGAGTTTGCCATGTTTTCAAGAGTTCTTCTATTGATAAACCCAACGGGTGTGTTTGATATCGAATCTATAATTAGATCTACCTTTATGCTTATACCTTTCAATTTCTGAATGTGTGGTTTATTTCGCTCGATTTGAGTCTTATCCTTTTTCGTTATTCCAGATTCCTTCACAAACTTGAAAGTTGTTGATGGAACATAGTTGAGCTCTTTACAAAGGTTCTCATCCAGATTAATGTCATATGAAGTTGGAGTCGACAGATCGAAAAAATCCGAATCATCTAAGTTCTGTATCTGATTCGTAACTCTCTTTGACTTATTCCTGCTGACCTTGGCAACCTTTGGTGTTGGATCGGGAGTCAATAAATCTTCATTCAACACATTTATCAAATCATGTTCGTCCAAGTCCCCCCAAAGGAATTCATCATCTGTTTCTGTACTCTTGGATCGTTTTGGTGTACTAAAATGCTTTGATACTTGTGCATTAGAAAGCGGACGTTTAGTAACGTTTATAAATGGTTTTAGATGAGTTGTAACAGGGATTAGTTCACTTTCAACGTCAACACCACCTATTTCTATTAAATTCTGTTGAATTACAGATTTCATTGCATATCAATGAAAATTTGACTATTTCTCGAGTATCAGATAACAAGATTTTAAGATTGACCTCTTGAAGAGTTTCTAATTGTTCCGCTCTACTTTTAATCATTTAGCATTTATACTTGAACTTTCTGCAGTCGATAAGTTGACCATTTGTAGTACCAACAATCAAATGGAACATAATTGGTGTTGTTTTTATTCGAGTCATCATCTTCGTTACGTTGTTTGATTTTATAGCAACTTTAACATCAATATAGTGATGATTTGTTTTCATATCCGTATTGATTTGTGTACATTTCATAGTTATCTTTGGCAAAGATTTCGTATACGTCAATACCTACTCATGAATACTGTTCTATCAAATCACTTTATTTCCAAAAGGAGCACTTCGATTAAGTATCTAAATTTAAATTAAAAAAATGGACTCAATTTACCATTTCGATTCTTGTCGACTCAGTTTGTAACAATTGACTAAAGGTGGTAATACCCGAATTTGTCAAAATCTTGACATACTGTGGACCCAATCCCTCTATTTGGCGTAATTGGAAGCTACTATCTTTCCACATTCGACATGTTAATGCTTGAGAAATAATCAAGGCACAATGTAAGGATATATAATCTTTTTTCTCCATAAATATTGCTAACATCCCTTACATTAGTAAACTAATCTTTACCACGATTAACCCTGTTTATGCTTTTCAAGATCAAATTTGCGTCCGAACTCAGTGAATGAGTAGTACTGTTCTTCGTAGAATCGGTTAAGGACAGTCCACTTAACGTCGCCTGAATGCAAAGGCTTACTTTTTGATAGAGCTCACAAACTCTGCCCTTGATTGGAAATCTAAATTAAGTATCACTTTAAAAACGTACTTGATATTCAAATCCTTATTAAGCTTATTCAAAAATCCCTTATCAGAATGGAATCTAATCTCATTAAACTCTTCTGCCCGACACATGCACTCAAACTAGATATTAGATAATATTGATTATTCAAACCAAATCTCTAAGTCGACACCCTTCTGGAAGAAAAATGAAATTGGAAATAGTTTGAAACTTCATATAATATCGTGCCATTATTTTTCCATACTCTTAACGATATAAGAAAAATGATTTACCCGTTGACATAATGTCACCATGAAACTGATTCATAGTAACTAGTCTTGTATCTCTTAACAGTTCAATGTCTTTAACGAATATTGCTAGAATAAATCTATCGCTTTACTAAACCTTGAAGTCGATTTTCTGCTGTTAGCTTTGCATTTTGCTTTGTACAATTCTTCAGTTGATAAACTGACGGATTTTTTTGAATTCGAATGTAAAGAAATGTTGATTTGAGCCTTCATTTAAGAAAAAGTTTTAAATTTACCAATCAATGGCCATGGAGTTGTTTTTAATCATACCCAGTGTAGTCTCGGCATTCAAATGTTCAATTAAACTGAGATGCAAACTAAATGGTTGGATATCATTCATCCTTTACCTGCTTTCAATAACCTCTGTTCCAGATATCATATTTTCATAATATGCTCGCCTATCACTTGTTGTCATGACAACCACCGTTCCATGGTCATCAAATTGGGGTCTCCCTGCACGTCCCATCATTTGCAGCACATCTAAATCCGAGTATTCACAAACCTTTGATTGATTGAAATCGTATTGACTTGTTCCTTTGATGATAACCAAATGAGCTGGTAAATTGACACCAACTGCCAGAGTTGATGTTGTACCTATTAAAGATAAATTCATCATTTTTGTACAAATGCATTTTAGTATTCCCTGAATATAAAGAGTTTCTACAAGTTTCCGATCTGAATATACTAAACCTATAAACTAGTTAATCTTCTTAGAATCAACCTCCATGATGATATGCAATTCCGTTGGACACATATCCAGAGAGCTTTTTATCAATTATATTTTGAGATTCCAATTCTAATTGTTTTCGATTTCCAGTGTCTAAAAATGGATTCTTTGGTGTCTGTGTAGCTTCAGAGACAAGAAACTCTGCTGATCTGGTTGCAGATTTCCGAGTTGAACAAAACTACGATGAAATTGATAGAAAAGTTACAATTAATGAAGGTTTGGAATTTGAATAACGCGTAATTAACTCCATCAATCTAAATATCGTTGAGAACATTCAATAAATTACTTGAATTTCAAGTTATCTTCAAATGAAAATTGATTCCCAGTTAATGGATATCCGAAAACATGCTTCACCAATTTAATTGGTCGAAACGATTCATCAAACTTTCTAAAATCGTTAAAGAAAACAGACCTACTTGATTGTGGCAGGATTTCCATTATTATCTTGAAGCCATTGCGAAAAATCTTCCAAATTTGGAACAGTCGCAGATACAGCAACAATTCTCAATTGATTAGTTTTGGAAAGTTTTCGTAGACTTTTCATTCTACTTATCACTACTTCTAAAGTTGCACCACGTATTCCATCTTTGAGCATATGTATTTCATCAACCTAATAATGAACAGCATTGATATACCAGTAAAAGACCAATGTGATCCATCAAGTTCTTGGTATCATCCCACTGACGAGTAATAGAATCCCCTTTAAATCAATCAAGACAATTATACTACATTTTTCTGGTGTCGTAACAATAATGTTACTTTTCATGATATTGGAAGTTTGATCGAATTGTGTATCACCAGTTAACAAACTACAAGAGAACCCCAACTCTCCAAATTTATTCCAATCTTTGACTCGTTCATCGCAAAGAGCTTTTGTTGGGGCAATATAAACAACTTTTGCAATTTGTCTCAAATCGTTTGATAACAATCTCAAGATTGCTAGTAAATTTAATACTATCAATTAAAAACCTAGTTCAACTTTGATGAATTCATTTGCAAATACTTACATATTAATGTTTTTCCTGATCCAGTAGGTGCTACCATTTATTTTATGATTCAATTTATATTACCACTGACAACCATGTTTTCATCTGAATTATAGCATTCATTGAAACACTCTGATTGAATTAAATTGAAGCATTTATATGGAAATATACTTTGAAACTTTGAATTATCTATCGTTACAAGTTATATTTCACTTACTTAATGCATTAATAGGAATTAGATTGGCAGAAGATTGATTTTGAGGTAACCGGTCATTATCTTTGTGCAATTCATATTCTGTGTTGGACATCTCCTGATTATCGTACATTTCATAGTTTTGAATAGACGATAAACTAGACAGGCTAATGGTTTAAATCAACTTTCGAATACTCGTATGGGCGACCTTTGATAGAATTATACGGATCATCCTGTTCCTCTGAGAAATTAAACAATTTCATTTTTGGTGAAATTTGTTTCAGAGACAAAATCAAAAAAAAGGAAAGTGGAATTTTTTTTATTGGAAACTGTTTTGGATTCAGAATGGGTTTCCATCAACTTCAGGCGGAGTATCAGGCAATACTTCATTTTTTAACTGTTGATATCTAATGGTGAATAATATTTTTATACAGTAATGAGGACGGTGTGAAGGTTCTGCTAAAACATCCATCTGCTTTCTTGGCAATCACTGCAACTTCTTCTCGTTCTGGTATTTTCACTTCACCAATCAGATTGCCAATTTCATTAAGAAGGGTATGTAATGTAGCTAATATGGTTGGATCCTGGCTTTTAAACCTCCAAGAAATATATTTCGATAGCAACTGTAACATTTTACTCTTCGGATCTTTATCATTTGTTGCAGTAAAATGTAGACACGCTAGTGCAATTTGAGAAGGAGAATAGAGAAGTGGTGTATCATTCATGTAAGCATTAAATATCAAGCCAGTGGCAGTTGTGTACATATTATAGATAGCTTGCAAGTAATGTTGTTTCATTGCAACTGGTATGAATTCTTGGATATATGACTAATAGACTTAACAACAAATATCAAAACCTGCAAATCCAAGAAATAGCCGTGTAAGGGCCAGTAGGGATGGTACACCATTAATTCGAAATTCAAATGTGTAGTCACAATCAACTTTATGTCAATATTAATATCAAACTCCAAACCTCTAAATCAAGCATATCATTCGGTGTAATTGGACATCTGGGAATTTTATTTAAAAATTCTACAAGTGCAACTTGTTGATGTTCAATCTAAATGTTAAACTTGAATAAACTTACTTTTGTTGACAAAAAGATACATGTTAATCTAAAGATGAGATAATCTATCTTACACAATTAGTTTAGGATCATATTCCATCACACTAGCAGATATATAAAATCGTTTATACAATAACATGGAAGTTGCCTAACTGTTATTCAATCACCAAAGTACCTCAATGTTTCTATCTAGTTGAAACATTTCGGATCTACAATATGTTTTAATTTTAGATTCATAAAATCTGACTAATTTCATTTGTTCTTCAACTGAAATTAGATTGATATTGTATTTCAAATTGGACAATTTTGACTCATCATCCCAAGATTTCTTTACCCTCTCACAAGCTGCTTCATTTGATTTCTGTCTAATTTCTAGTAGTTTATCAGCTTTGTAAATCCAATGGTTTGATTGACTTGAAGAGTAAAATGAATCAACAAAATCTTCCATTAAAATGGAAAAGTGATTTACATTTCAAAGCCACTTGTCATACATTTTATGAGAAATGAAAAGAGTTATTTTACAAGCTGTTTTTTATTACTATTTTGGATTCATTGAGCTTTTAAAGAGTGACTAAATATAGTGAGTTAATGTAATGTACCTGCTTCTTTGGCGGTTTGGATTGATTTTGCTTTGCCAAAAACACCCTCTCCCTTTCATCTTCAATTGCTTGTGCTTCCTCCAACAATTCTTCTTCTGTTAGCTTTGTGTTCAGTAATCCCTGTTGTAATAAATGGTTACGCTTTTGTAAATATTCAATTGATAAATGCTGGCCCAAAACGTGATCCTCCAGATCTGATTCAAGATCTGATTCCGATTCAACTACATTCTCTTTGACTTGGAATGACATTATGGGAGGAGCTTGTTTTTTAGGGGCTGGAGTTGACGTGGAACTCTTTTCCTTAACTCTTTGAACTACTGGAGATTTCGTGACATTTTCCTCTGCTGATGTCTTAAGGATAGATGCAGGTTCATTAATAGACCTTTCGTTCAAATCCGTTAATGTTTTTGGTTCAACAATTGCTGTGTCAACATCTCGTTCCAGTACTTGTTTTCTAAACAATGATTTTTTTTCATCACTTAATGGAATTTGGCTTTTTGCAACCGTATCAGCATGTTCTATGATTTCTGTCACAGAGTTGGAAAACTTTACTTTTGAAGTTTTCCTGTTCAAAACCACTGTAACTTGTTCCTCATCTGAATTATTGGACTCTGATTCAGATTCATACACTTCAATTCCATGATCTGATTCTACATCTTGATCCTCTTCTATTTCTAGACGGCTAAGTTTTTCAAGTAGTTTCAAATCGAATTCATCAGGTTGATGGTTATCAATGACTAAGTTATTAACCAACAAACTTATCACCTTTGACTGGCTCTGTGGAATAAGTAGGGATTTGTTTGATTGAATCATTAGTATTCTGAACTTCCTCTCTAATTTCAACAAAACGCTCACCATCTTCATTGAGTTCATGAGAAGGTAAGGATAATTGAGATTTGATGGCATTTAATTTCTTTTCGTCTTCCACCAATGGCTTTAATGCTTCCAATCGATTAGATGCCGCTAACTATTAAATAACGTAGTTACCTTGAACTCTACGATGAATGATTTTCATAGCATCAAAAGTACTTTGTTCAACGAACCAATCATCCCCCAAAGATACTGTTACTTGATTTGTGTTTATAACTTTTCCTTTCATGAAAGCCAAGTTTTTGGAACCAATAGGGACCTAGGTTGATCTAGTCCAGTAACCAATTACCATAACTTCAGCACTCAATCTTTTCTCTACTCTATCTAGAAATTTTTCCAAATTTGAATATTCCTCAATGGACTTTTCAAGCCATAATTGTTCTTGTTCCTTTTCTCCAATCATGAATATAAAAAAAAAATTATTTGAATCGTAATGAGCTTATTTTTTTATTAAACTTTTCTTGCTTGTTTAATAAACTCCTTTAAATATTATTTGTTGTATTGATAATTTACCTTGTTTTCTTGAATTCTTTTAAAGATATCAGGTATTTGTTGAGTCATATTATCAAGATATTCTTTTGCTAGTACCTATTAAATCATAATATAGTTACATTTAATAACTAATTCATCAGTATTGAAAGTTTTTGAATTTGATTTTAATTCATATGGTATAGAATTGATTTTAGTAATAATAATTTCATTATTTTTTAATGCTGATAAAGATTTTAATGAAATTAATGCTTGATATTAATATAAGAATGAAATACCTTGATTGATTAAAAGTAATGCATCTATAATTAACAAATTTTTAGTATTTTTTAGTATAGATTCTAAATTCGATAAATTTGTGATTATTTTTTGATTGTATAAATTGATCTCATCAAGAATGTCATCAGTTTCTTGTTGTTCTTGTTTTAATAATTCATTTAAAAGTAATTGTGTTTCATTCATCATTTTAAATTAAACTTTTAAAATGTAAATTTAAAGTTTAAAGATGAAAAAAGTTTAATTTTATTTTAGTGATTCATTATTAATAATTCTTTGTTGGATCAACTCCAAAAACAATTCTAAAACTGTATACTTGATTACTTGTATTCCATGAACTAAATCATGCTCTGTCAAATAAATCCATAGTATCCATCCCATCTTCAAGTTATTAATAATATCTTGTTTAAATAGAAATTGTCGTATTCTTTGGTATACTTGATCACTTTGTTCTTGCATATCCTTAATAAATTCTGATCGATGGCGAACTTGACTGGTTTCTTGTATGATAGTACCTACTAGTATTTCAGTGTCTGTCAATGGAATGTCATCCACTTCAAAAGTATAGGCATGCTGAAGTATTTCAACTGAACAAAGGAATGTTTGCAAAAATGATTCTCCAATTTGAATACTGATGTCATCCAAGGGATATTCAAAAGTTATCCCTAATTCCAATCGAAGGATCGATTTGCTGATTTTATCAAATGAATCTCCAAATTGGTCTAGTATATCAACATTACTGTACGCTAAAACTATTGGTTCTTCAAGTAAAGTTTCCTGAGAGTCCATAGTTAAGAGCATTGACTTTGGGTTTGTCTCAAAATCAATGACATCAGGGTGTTCTTTTGAATGATAACATTCAATATCCATGTTGGGTAATTCTTTCACAAGTTCTGAATTCAGTGCTGAATGGGATCCTACCAACTCAATTTTTCTCTTTTTTCGCTGTTCACCATAGATTTCAATATCTCTCACAGATGGTAAGTTTACAGCGCGGAATAATTGTCCCAATACTTTTTGGCTTGGATAAAACTTTCCTGGATTTTGTGCATTTTTTCCAAATACACCTTCCGGTGCCATAAAATCCGGTTTACTAACTATCGTGACCTTATGTAGTTCTTTAATTGGAACTGGAGTCCCTACTTATTAAAAATGGAACCTTATACATTACCTGATTTGGGAAAGTCGACAGCTAAAGATGCTAAACCTGCTAAATGTATACAATCTGGGTCCATAGTTCCATTTTCCCTAATATCTGCCAAAGTTAAATGCTTAGAACATATGAGTCCGAGAATATTCGATTCAAAATAGTTTACAACAAAGTCCGCAATGTCTAAAACATTGCATGGGCGACCCAAATTAAGCTTTGGTGCTGATGGATAGTTGTAAGGTGATACGCACCTCTTTGGTAGTAATTCAGGATTTGTTAGTAATACATACTCATCTCCATCCAAGTCACCACCACCTAGACAAGAAGGTAAAGACCTTTGGATGTTAGCGATTTCTTTTGGCATACCTTTTAGAAGATGTATCCACCGAAAAAACAACCAAATTCTTTACATTCTTGATTCCAGAATTGATGGAGTTGGGTAAACGTCCAATAGCATGGACAATTTGAACATCGCCTGGATGCAACGTTGGGGATCGTGAAATACAAACAGGTCCTTCCAAGTATTTTTTTGTTCCTGTCACCGGGTCATATACACAAGCATAAATTTCACCAGCCTTCAAGATTTTCCATTCATCAGCCACACCTCCTAAAACGTAACTGCCAGGAACTGGGATTCTGGCGCGATGTTTAATATCTCTTAATATGTGATAAACTGAGTATCTTAGGATATCCAATATCGATGGTAACCCATCTTCTTCACAAATATCAGCCAAATCTAAATCCAATATTGTCAACATATTACTCAGTAAGGCTGGTATTTTGAATGATTTTCCCAATCCATAATGTTCTAATAGTTTTGATGCACTAGCAAAACTCTTTGTGGAGTTTTGAATGTCTTTGATCGCGTCATTTTGAACTGACAGAATAGCTTGTGGAGAAACTCCCAAATCTTCCAATATTTTGATTAGGGGACGATTTAAATAGCAAGTACTTGGTTTTGTAAATGCTTTTGCGACTTCAAAATCCAAGAGATGTGGTGCTAAAAACTTGCTCATTGAGCGTCTCCAAAGTAACTGTGTTCCTTCCATGGTGGAATCTACTGTAAGCATTCCCTTCAGTCCTCCCAATCTAAATTGAAATCCGGATGGATATTTCAAGTTTGTTTTTTCAATTGCTTGATTTGTTGGCTGATCATCATTCTTTAAACAATTCCAAACTTTCTTTGCTAACGACTTGGACATTACCCCTACACCATCAGTAAATACTGAACCGCGATATTCAATATCCGGGATTTCTTTCAAAACTTGCTTTTCAATTGTAATTGATTGATATGTAGATGTAAATGCTTGTGATAATCTAACAAAATTGAATGTAAATATTTCAACGATACCTTGCACCATATCTTGCAGGATAAAAGATTTCGTTTGAAAAATCACCTAAACGATCACGAATGACTGAAGCAGTTATAATATCCCCATTATCATCCGTAAAAGGAGTAACGAAAATTACAGAATAAGATCTTAAAGCTGAATTTGAATATCCCAAAAAATCATAATGACGATTCATCAAATTAAATCCATTTTTCAAAATCTAAAAATTGAAATCCATTAAAAAAAAATAAAAACTTACGATTGAAATTCTTTCTTTACCTGGTAAATGACCACGATCCGTATTTAAAGCAAAATGATTTTCTTCTAAAAATGAAACTTTTAAAAATCGATTTTGATGATTAAAAAACATTCGAATGACACGATTCGTTTGATCCACAAATGGACCTGTAAGATACATATGAGATGGAGTCATAATAACATGATAACAATCATAATTCACTTTTGTATGTTCTTGAAATTCTTTTAATTGAACTCTTCTATTGTTAAATTCTTTAATACTAAAATCAAAACATGTTAATAATTCCGTATCACGATCACAATCATTGAATCCAAATTTCAATCCACTCTTTAAATTCTTTACCAAATTTTTTAATATATCAACACATTCATTTAATTTAAAAGATTTGATGATTTTCTTGACTTGTTTCTTGATAATGATTAATTCAATTGGAGTTAGTATCCAATTATTCATCAACAATTGTAATTGAAATCCAATTTCTATCGGTAATGTTCCAAACCATTTATATATAATTTTCAAGTAATGTTTTGAATATAAATCTAATGAATGACATTCAAGTTTTTTATAGATTGGAGATATGATCCAAATATCTTTAAATGTTTTTAAAACATTCTTCAAATCTGTTTGGTTTTGAAATTCAAGTCGAATACTATGACTGATATAACCACTCTTGAATTCATGAATGGTATTCAATCCTTGTTTTCTAGTAACTTTCTTTTCTGGTAATAATTTGTTTAATATTTCCGATACTTCAAATACTTTGTTTGATACTTCATATTTACAATTATACCTTGATGAGATTAAAATGGTATTTGTACTCCAATCTACTATATTCTCTACAATATCTTGATATGGAATAATAATATCGGTTTGACTTTCGATATCTGTTATTCGTAACTCTTTCAATCCATCATCAATTATCATAAATAATTTTGGATGTTGTACTTGATGTTCAATTGAAAATGTTTGATCCCAACAAAACCTTCCAAATTGTAGAGTTTTGAGTAATATTCTATTGTATTTAAGTTCGGTTGGTAAATATTGTTCAGTAAATTCCCCTTTTAACCATGGTGTTAATTGAATTCTCTTTAATGTGGATTCTGTATGTCTTGATGCCTTGGCTTTGGATATTTTTAAATTTATACCATTACAAGTTAATGGATACCAATTATTTTCAGAATCATACTTTGCTAAAAATTCAGTAGTGATGAATTGGTCTGGAAATGTAAGAATGGCATGAATCTTTGATGAATAGACTTCAAATTGGGGAAGTATATGGATATCAAAATTCATCATTGTTTCCCCAGGGTGAATGCGTTCATAATAAGTCGTAAATGGGGTTGAATGGACAATTGATGATATTAGTTCAACCAAGTCTTTTTTCGTTGCCGTTAACGGTATCTCATCAATGTGAACAGAATAGCCATCAAAACAACTCATAAGTATGGTTGTGCTTGAGATAGTAAATAAACTTTAACGCGCGTTTATAGTAATGTAAAATCACGTGTTGTCTTTCATTTCATCACCAATACACATACATACCCCTTCCATTGAGTATTAATGTGACTGAAACTCCGTTGACTTGAATTAGAGACAGTCATTGTGGACCATTTATGGTGATCTAGAATCGGACGAGACTTAATTGTTTATTTGGGCTATCACGGTCCATCACTGGTCTCCACTATTAGTATAAATAGTTCTCGTTTTTCATTAATAAATTAATTCAGAAACCAAAAGGTTTTGTCCTTATCTTTTGTATGGCACTCAACAAATACAAGTGAACCAACAATGATCAATTGTTAAACATTCATACTGAGATGAGTATAGTTAGGATATAATAATTTAAAATAAGTCATGAAATAGTTTTATTATGACACTATCAAGAAGAAATTTAAGCCTTTCTTGATCTGAGTTTACGAAGGTAGAATTCGAGTTCTTTTCCTTCAAGGATGTAACCATCAGCACGGCCAGATTGACCTGGACGGGAAGCGAGACGGGCTAAAAATGAATAAAAAAATAAATTTACCAAGGACACGTCCAGCAGTGATTTGGTTGGCCAATTCAGTTTCAACCTTGGAGTCACCTTTACGAGCATCGAGTTTACGTTGAACATGGTTGGATTTCTTTTCTGCAGCGTTCTCTAATTCGGCATTCTAATAGAGTCAGTAACATGTTTCCCCACATGACTGCTCAAGCCATTTATGCATACCTTTTTCTTTGAGATTGGAACAGCATAGTGACGTTCAAACCATTGACGGAATGGAACAGCATCGATTTCAACAATACATCCCTTGACGAGAGTGTTGGTACGGACCAATTCGTTGTTGGAAGCATTGTACACTACTCTGACAATACGAGCCTTGGAAGTAGTTGCTTGGGAACCCCAGGAGAAGTTACCAGAATCAAGACGAAGAGCACGATATTTAGTGTTTCCACCACGGACACGGATAACGGTGACTCGCTTACCACCAATTTTGGTGTTGGCAGCTTGACGACCCATTTCGAATTTCCTCTTCTTACGGTAGTGAGCACGTTTGGCACCGGTGTGAGCACGTTTGTGACGACTGTCTCTGGAAATACCTAAGAAAGTCAGAATGTGTTTTGTGCAATAAAATGATTGAAATAGATATCCATCCACAGTAAATGTATCCAGTAATCACAGACAATTATTGAATACTGACAGTTGAAATACTGAATACTACACTGTATTGCATTAATGGATGGATGGATTGATTGACTTGCTGTATGTTGACTTACCCATGATTAAATGTAAAGAAAAACAAAGAGAAACTTGAGACTTTAGCCACGCCACACCAAAAGATAAATCAAATATTTGAGTGATTCCCATTCACAGATACTAGAAGAAAATAGGAAGAGAGTGATTAGTGTTAGAGATTGAACGCTGTTGCCGATTGCCAGTCAATTGAAGGTGATCCATGATTTTCCAAGTTGTAATGAATAGTTCAAGTGTACAATAACCAATAAACATTGAGTATCACTACCTTGTTTGATGTTCAACTTTCTTCTAGTGCATTCTCATAGATGTGTTTGAGATTGAATTTTTTTCCACTTTTCTGACTCTTTGAAAACACAAAGAATGATGGCTGATTCACCAATGTATTGGACTTCAAGCTAATGGACTTAGGATTGACAATATTACCGAAGCTGAACAATTGAAGGATCAGGCTAATATTCTATTTAAACAGGCTGATTATCCTGCTGCCATTGACTTGTACTCAAAAGCAATAGGCATGTTTGATTTACTAACAATATAGGTTTGTCATTCTGTTTTTTAATCAGTAGAATTGAATCCAGCTCAACCTTTGTATTTAACAAACAGAGCCGCTGCTCTCCTCCAAACTAACTCCTACTCTGATGCTTTTCAAGACTGTATTCAAGCATTAGCTCTAGATCCGGAACTATCAAAGGCATATTTTAGAGCTGCTAAATGCCAAGTTCATTTGGGAAATTTAAGTGACGCACTTGCTCAACTCAAAAAAGCCCAACTTTTAAAACCAAAAAATATCTCCAACCATGCTCAAGCAGTTCGAACTGAGGTGATCTTATTGAAGTTTTTAACCTGCCAGATTGACAATGTTAATCAAATCATTAAGCGAGTAGATGCATATAAACTTGCACTTGAAGATGGGGATTTCTTGACTGCTTTAAAGCAAATTGAACAAGCTATAATATTAGTTGATATTACCTTGAGAGGCACTGGCTTACCTAATTGTAATTTAATTATGATTTATTTTCAGCAATCTCTTCTATTGATACTTCAAGAATGTCTCGAATTCCAACCTCTTGGAGATTATATCGCGCAAAAGCTTTGTTGGGTCTATGGGATGCAGATGAAGCTGGACAAATCGCAATGTACATATGTTTTTAAATAATTTTCAGGTCATTATTACGAACAACCGCAGAATCGAGAAATTCAGATGCAATTTATGTTAGAGCAAAGTCTATGCATTTGTTAGATTCTCACGCAGCATCAACTGTATCTCAATTTCTGAGTCAATCTCTTCAATTTGATCCTGATCACAAGGATTCTCGAACTCTTTTTAAACACATAAAGAAATTGGAAAAAATTAAAGCTGCAGGAAATGATGCTTTCAAAAGTGGAGATTTGGATGGTGCCATTGCTGCATATAGTGAATATTTGGCAGAGGACCCAGAAGGTGCTATAATCAAAGCTAAGGTTTTGAGCAACCGTGCTATTGTTTACAGCAGAGTATCTATTTTTAGTACTGATGGATTAGATGTCTAAATATGACCTTGTTATTGAAGATTGCAAATCAGCGCTTGCCATATTGGAAAAAATTTGTTTCCCAAAAGACTCGTTAGAAGGAAAAGATATTTCAAATGAAGATAAGCAAATGTCTACTCAGCAGCCTCTGTTTTCTAAGATCTATCTTCGGTTAGCTGACGCATATTCAAAGTCTGAAGAATTTGAAGAAACTGTCCGCACCTATGAAACCTGTCGTGCCTTAGATCCAAGCAATAGAGGTTAATTTGAAACTTTTCTTATTTTTTTACAGAAATTGCTGCAGCGCTTCAATCAGCCAAAAAGGCATTGGAAATCTCCAAACGAAAAGATTACTACAAAATATTGGGTCTGTCCAAAAAAGATGATCCAAGTGAAAGTCAAATTAAAAAAGCTTATAGAAAGCTCGCTTTACAATATCATCCAGGTTTGACACCCGTGTTTTTCATTTTCTAGATAAGCAGGCGTTATTACCTGAAAATGAAAGGGAAGGAGCAGATGCTAAATTCAAAGAAATTGCTGAGGCCTACAGTGTTTTGTCTGATGAACGAAAAAAACAGTTATATGATGCAGGCCATAATGTCGATGGTTCATCAGCGTCTGCAGGTGAAGGTGGTCATGGTTTTGGAGGTGGATTTGGAGGAGGTGGAATCAACCTAGCAGATTTATTTGCACAAGGTGGAGGTGGTGGATTTGGATTCCAACAAGGAGGTTTCTCTGGATTTGGTGGTGGAGGTGGACATAGTCATGGCTTTGGAGGCCATGGTTTTGGTGGTGGTCATGGCTTTGGTGGTGCTCATGGCTTTGGTGGTGGTCACAGTCATGGCTTTGGTGGCTATGAGAGCGACTAGTACTAGACAGATGAATACTTAATGATATTATAGCTTATAATTATAGTTATCTCTCGTGTCAAAATAAAATACTTTATTAAAATCAAACTTACAGTGTCAAGATTTTCAATTACTTCAAATAATTTATTAGAAAATGAATCCATCTAAATGAGCTTATAATATACCGTTAGCGAAATACTAAATGTTAAACCTACAAAAACATACTTGAAATGAATCATACAACTTTGTAAACATATTGTTGCAAGAAGATTCAATTAATCGATCAATATGTTCACAAAACGCATCATCAGTCAAAACCAATTGAAATCTTTCACGTAAAGCATGAGTGACTGGGTATCTAGATGCCATGGAACCGGTATCAGAGGTTGGTGGGGGAGCAACAGGAATAGCATTTGGTTTGTTGGTTATTCCAGTAAAGCATGGTAATCGTGAATCTAACTCATAAATATCTTTTTGATGGTATTCATACCTTTTTCCATTATCTCAAGTAATCCTAACACTGAATCTGATCGTTTACGTAATGCCAAAAACCCTTCTTTCATCAGTTGTCGGAAATATTCAAATCTCTCGGATTGATATCCACCCATTATATCTATATACTCTTGGGGCAATTTAAATGGTGCCAATTCAAATCCAACACTACCAGGTGAATTCATGAGCATAAATCCAAAATCGATATGGGTTATATGTCCTTCTAAATCCAGTAATATATTGCCATTATGACTAAAACTTAATTTTGCATCATAACATACCGGTCTTTTATCTGTAGAAGATAACATATGATTGAATATGCGGCAAGAGATTGGATAAAGTTCTCTTGGGCCTTTCGGAAGTTTTCACAACCAGGTTGCCCAAACTCCTATTACCATGTTAATACAAACTCTTTGTACCTTGATAAAGTGATCGTAGAGAGTATATGCAATGCCTGGCTGATTCAAATTCTTCACATAACCATCTTTTTTGATGGAATGTATTGAAATAGAATCAGGTATTACTTCAATTAATCCTGATTGATTAGAAGTTATTAAAATTCGGAATGGATAAACCCAAAGATTTAAGTTAAACGATTTCCAGATTTGTTGTATTTCACTGATTAGCTGCAACGCAAGTTGTTCTTGACGTAAATCAGCCCCCGACTTTACAATCACAGAGTATAGTTGCCAATTAGGATCCGATCCGTACGGAGATGCTGCTTGAATTCGTTTTTTCTTCGTTTCCCATGGCTCACGGAACACGGATGCTAGATAATTAATCGCACAGTTGCTTACCACTAGGGTCATCATCATCACGTATGGCACCACCATGCAAAGCTTCTTCTTGTCGGTGCGGTAGTAATTCGTCTGCTGCGGTGGGGTCAATTGGTCCACCATGTTGTGATGATAACGTCTCCAGTCTAGACGCTTCTAATGCAGTCATTTCTCTAATTACCCGGGATCTTATTTCTTCAAAATTACTAAGTTGTCGTTTGTGATCATTTGATACAGACATTCTAGGTGATGATGGTGCAGAATATCCTCCTTTAAGAGATTCCAAAGAATATGATGGTGTCCTACTTGGTGTTGAAGACCTAGAACCTTTCATGTTCAACGAAATATCTTTCTTCTGTTGCTGTTGATAGAGTTGTGCAAGCATGACAGCAGCGGTACGCATTCTATCTGAAAATTCGTCCTGATTGACCGATTTTATTGGCTTTAAACTCATATCATATTCTGGTTGCTGGGTGGCCATTTCAGTTACTGATTGCCTTCTAGATATAACTGATAGATAATATTCAGCTGAATCTCGATTCGATTTCACAGAGTCAACCGAATGCCCTAAATATATCAATTCAATACTTGACCATACGTGATTTTGTGGGTGATTCCTGTTTGGATTCCTTTGTGGTGGAATTCTTTCTTTGTGATGGAAGTGTAAATTTTCGCTTTACATTCTCTAGCGTTTCAATGACTTCAACAATCATTAAAAAGGGTACCTACATATTAGTATACACAATGTTGATACTCTATCAGCTGAATTTAACACTACACAATCCGATAACGTTATCCGAACAATTTGGTGATGCTTTTGACTACAAATTTCTGATGGGCACCAAAACGGAATACAAACGTTAGCAGGCAAATTATGGTTTAAAAGGGTCAACTCTGCAATCAAAGAAGATTGCCTTGAATGCTTTGGAAATGGAACTAGTCTCTCCGAGATATCTACTAGTGTCATTATAAACTGAATTTCCGAATGAAAATAATGAGAATTTAATAACCGATGGCCTTCATCTGGTATATCCAAACTTTTACTATACCCTTCACTTTCCGCTGTTATGAAAGGTGTTGGATTAGAAACTAATGAAGCTGAAGATGGCGACCTTTCATGAAACCGGGATGTTTTTCGAACGAAAGATTTGAATGAAAATGCAGAGCCTTTCGCCAATTCCTCAATCGTAGGTGAACTTTGAGGAATCCGAGAAAATATTTCTTCGGTGATGGACCTTTTTATATCAAACTCTTCTACAGATTCCTGGCTGCGAAGTTCATATTCCGAATCACTGTCCTCATCTCCAAAGGGATTATCAAACCGTAATTGTTTTCCTTGTGATAAAATAATTGACTTGTGATTTTGAGCGATTATTGGAGTAGACAATGAGGCTAACATCAGTCCTATTCCAACAACAGTAGGAGGGATGTGTGCAGATAATTGCATATCAGCCGACATTTGTTGAACATCCTGTACCATATTCTCTTCTTCGCTAGCATCTGCAAATATAATTGTTTGACATTTCAAGTGCAATCGTTTACATAACTGATAAGAGTCTGATTGTATTGTAAACACAGTCTATAAGAAAGAGTAAAAAGATATTCAATAAAAATACTTGTAAATCATTCAAATATGATTCTAGATACCATAAAGTCTATCAAAAATTAGTTTTAAAGTGGTGATTTACAAGAATTGCCATATGGTTGGATGTTTGACAAATTGACATGATAAAGTCTTCTAGTGCAGCAGATTCATGTGGACGTGATATGATTATATGACTGAGTTTTAATGGGTAATTAAAAATACCATATTTGTGGTAATAAGAATTGAATATCAGTTTCTGGAAATTTACGCAGTTCTTTACAAATCTAATAGAATAAATCATCATATACAAAATTAATCTTACGTAATGATGTATTCCAACGTTTTTAGGGTATCTAAAGAGGTACGATAATGCCAGTCTTGAATCAAAAAAATCACTCTCGAATAGTCGCAATAGCCAAGATTCTGGTTCTGATTTTTTACTATTTCTGTGTTCTGATATGGATAAGTTTGAGCTTGAAGAAGCGCTTGATGTCATTAGTTTTTTGGTAAAGTGTTTAAGGAACTGGATGTAATCAGGAAAAAAAGCGTTGTTCAGTAAATCCTAGAATACTGAATAACCATAAAGAATAAATTACTATGAAGGTTAAAGCGTATCAAAATAGCTTATTTGAATCTTTGGTGTGATTGAATGTGATTTTTATCCAATTCAAATTCCCTTCTTATGGATACACGACAATCTTCCGACCTTCTACTAAACAGACCTTCTACCTCTAGCAATTCTACGAACCGACCACTTCTATCACCTACTAGTGATCTTGAATCTCAACTATTGGCTGAATCTATCACAATTAAACCCTATTTGGGAGAATCAATCATCTTGTCAATTTTATCGTGTTGCTGTTTGGTATTGATTTATTATTAACTCTAGTGTGTATTACCAATTTCTTTAGTATCAGTATTCTTTGCATCAAGAGTAGATAACCTCATTTTACGTAAGAAATATGATTCTGCTCGATATTATTCTAAATTGGCCAGGATATTGATGTGGACTACTTTGATTTTAAACATTATATTATACATTGGTTGTTTTTTAATCTTTCTACAATTGTTACGACCTATATAATGAATACTAGGGACAACTAATTCTTTATAAACTTGTAATATCTTTAACAAAACCATTACTATTCTTGAATTTATATTGTGAGTGTTTTTAGTTTCTTTACACTTGTTTATCTCACATAACACTGTCGCGTTCATTTTTCCAAAACTTAACATGGAAGATTTTGCAACTATTAGATCATCTGTTGAACAAACGCTCATTAAAAACGGAGCAATATCGATTTTAAAGGCACAACTTCGAGCTTCCATAATAAACGCTTTAGAAGACGATGAAGTAGATGTACTTGCAACTAAAAAAAGTGATTTAGGTAATTAGATTAAACACTAACCCATAATTAGAAGAAGAAATGTTTTCGATTGTAAAGGATTTCTTGACAGGATTTGGAATGAAAAATACATTATCAGTCATTGATCATGAATGGGTATTCCCTTGAACTAAATTAAATATTTGTAGGTTACAGCTAAGCAATCTGGAAAGAAATTATCACTTGAAGTTGCTTTATCTCGTCCCAAATTATCAGATCAACCAAAATCCCCGTCAAAGGAATCATTGAGAAAATCAGCATCTCATTCATTAACGGATTTGAATCATATGAGTCCACCATCACTTCAAACTTTAAAACATTCAATACCAAGTATACCAGCGTACAGACCTTCATCTCCACTTTCAATGGCCCAGAAAAGTGAGGTTGTATCTCCACCTCTCTCTCCAAGAGGTCATCCAGCCAAAAGCTTGTCGAAATTGGACTTGAACATGGAATCTGATATTCTATCTCCCATATCTCCACTTGATATTAAGGTATTTTCTTGTTTTATTTTGATATTAGCAATCCAAAGATGAGGTAATCTACACTTTCTCAGACTCAACCTAGATTTTCACACAGCTTAAACCACATGTGGACACACCGATAACTATTAGTCCAGGTATACCAGCAATATACTAAAACTCTTAGGGCCAATCGTAGATTCATCCCATTCACGACAAAGATCGACTGCCCAACACACAAATCCATTCACGACCCAGCAAATGTAAATCATTTATCATATTTGACTAAAAGTAAACCGGTTGAAGAGGAAATAAGTGAAATACCTTCATATGATGCCGATATTTCATCCGAATTCGTTACAAGTGATCGTACTGTTAGTCCAACTAGTGAACGTATTCAACTGGATTATGTAGAACGGGCTGAAAGAGCTGTATGAGTAAAGAAATAGCCGTCGTTTGAGAGTTTAGAATTTAATATACTTATAAAGTCATCCTAAAAGTAGAAATTGTAAAACCTAAGCAAAAAATTGAAAGAGTATAATATAATATATTGGAATCTACGATATTGCACTTGTCATGTCCCTCTGGAAATTCAGAACATAGAAACTTAAAATTTGGTTGAACGAGCGACATTTCTGTTGATACCAGTAATTTCTCCAGCATATGCACCCTTGAGTTTAGTTTTATCAACTGCAACACGACGGAAGGAGGACAACTTTTTCTTGGCTTTTTCATACTTTTTCCGTTTCTTGACTCTTGGATTCTTGTCTTCCTTTTTACGACGGGGTGTTAATCCTCTATTTGACAAGATCTTATAAGTTGCTTTACGACGAGCATTTGGATCTTCCAAATCACCTTCTTCCATCTCCGTTGACTCATGTAATTGTTTATGATACTCTTCTCGTTCTGATTTTCGTTTTCTTTTCAACGACTGAACCTCTTCATAATAATCCTCTGAATTTTCTTCATCGCTGTGATCAGATATTTCTCCATAAACATTTTCCACATGATTTCCATCCTCATCAACATGAGTTTCATTCTCATCCGAGTTGCTACCATCTTCAAAGCTCTTTTCAGCCTCTTTCACTTTTGATTTGTAAGGTAAATCACTGTCTCCTTTTGCTGCCTTCTTAACAAATTGGTTTTTGGCGATTGACTATGCATATTAAGAAGATTAAAGCTATTACCTGGTCCACTCGATTGACATGGAATTGCAAAGATTTCTTTCGCATTAATTTGTCTTCCAAGTCCACCTCACCCATTCCATCTGCCTCTCCAAACGGCTCACTTACACGGTTAATTTTTGATTTTTTTTTCGAAACAATTGGCTCATAATCATCCACTGGAAAATCGTCCACTACATCCGAATTTTCGTCACTTTCCATTCCCAGATCTTCACTCCCTTCTTCGGAATTAATTTCCTCATCCTCATCCAACATTTCTTCACTATCATTCAAAGAATCAATTTCAGCATCTATATCTGACTCTTCACCATTAGATTCTAGTTCATCATCATCATCAGTTGCGTCTTTCAACTTCAGTAGCAGCTCGGCAAATATTTCTAATTTCTTTAACACTGGGTGTGATTTTCTTGCAATATTGTCTTCGCCTGCTGCTAAAGCAAGATAGAAAGCCATATTGGACATATATAAAGATTCCAAAAATAATACTCGTTCATCCTTCAAACCATCATCTGTTTCTTCAATGCTCTGAAAAACTTTTTGAAACTCTTTGTGCACCTTTAAAACATCTGGCATGGTTGACTTGAATAGTTGAAGTTGCTCTTTTTTTGATAATTTAGAAACATTGGTTTCGACTTGTTCTGGTTCTAACAATCCGTCCACATCATCCAATTCAACAATCGTCGATACTTTAGAATCTGACTTTTTAAGCAATAGATTTTCAAAATTGTCTTCTTCAACGAAATCCGTTTCGGTGAATGCTTCAATTCTCTTTTTTTGTAATCTTAAAGCTTCAGCTTCTTCTTCTTTTGCTATAAAGAATATCAATAGAATTTAAATATACCTTCATCATCATCCGAAGAGACTTCATCAGGTTGATAATACTGTGACCTTTTTTTACCCCAACCTTCATCTAAATCTGATTGTCGTTCATCATCATCTAAATCTGAACCGTCTTGATTTAGAAGATACTTATTTTGAGCTTTAAAGTTTTGTAACATTTCCTCTTCTTCACCAATTGAGTCTTGGTCAGAATCTAGAGCGAATACTTCATGGTCTTCAACTACAAGAATTAATGATTATATAATACGATCATTTTCATTATCAATAATTGAATTATTTCCAAAGTGAATAGTTTCGCGTTGGTCTTGAACTTTATAATTAGAGTAATAATACTAGTTACATTCATCTTCAGAATTTTGATCTAAATTGTCTAAACTTGCTTTTGTTTCTGAATATTCATGAATTTTCTGTTCCTTTTTCTTTTGTGATTTTCGTTTTCTAGCCATTGTTGAACTTTTAAAAAATAAAAAAAAATTATAAAATTATTGTGACATTTTGTGACAATTTGACTTTTGAAACCCTAGCTAGGGTTAGGAGCAATACTGAAGAATCCAAGAAAAATAATGCAAATTTCACTTTTTAAATTCCGTAATGGTAAGAATATAAACACTTCAATCATACTATCATTTTATTGGAAAATTCATTTGAAATGCTAATGGATATCAATCACACTTATAAAGGATGGATGGATGGATGCATTTGTTTGGTTGATTCAAATTCATTCTCTCCATCAAACAACAATCTTCTTTCAACACTCTTAACTTGTTTCTTTACCTTGTTTTCTTTATGAATTATTTCTAATCATCAATTTAGACCAAAGGTACCCAATCGTTCGGTAAGAAACACACCAAATCCCACACTCTCTGTCGCCGTTGTGGACGTCGTTCATTCCACAACCAAAAGAAGACCTGTGCTCAATGTGGATATCCTGCTGCTAAGACCCGAAGCTGTAAGATACCCTTTCTAATCTTGTAGACGGATGGAGTGAAAAGGGACTTCGCCGAAAGACCACCGGAACTGGACGTATGTCTCACTTAAAGAATATGGCTCGTCGTTTCAAGAACGGTTTCCGTGAAGGAACTGCTGCTAAACCAGCTGTCCACAAGAAATCTGCTTAATTAGTATGAACTTTTTGTACACCAAACAAGATCGTTTTACATTATCATTTCAGTGTTTTTTAGTTTTGAGTATATTTTTTTTTTTTTGGAATCTTGATACCAATTCAACTCAAAGTATGAAAGAACCCCGTCAGAGGTACACGAAATGCTTACATTATAAGTATCAAATCTTGTCCCAATTAAAATTAATCTTATTGCCAATCAGATATGCAACTGAACATCTTTTTATATTGTCGTTCATTTATTTAGTTTAAATACTACTTAGTAATTGCCAAACCAAAGTAATCGCGTAGGTAGTATGCTGAATCCTTCAACCAACGCTTTCCAGTTTTGCGATCAAATTTAGTGCAACCAAATGGTTGAGTATATCCAGCTGCCCATTCAAAGTTATCTATGAGAGTCCATGCCATATAACCTTTTACTTTAGAACCTTTTGAAATGGATCGTTGCATGGCTGCCAAATAATGATGATGATAATCCACTCTTGCAGTATCTTTCAGGGCCAATTCAACACTCATCCATGGCTCTTCAAATACAGAAAACCCATTTTCAGTGACATAAATATCGCGATTCCCATATTGCTTAGTTATATAATCAAGAGATTTTTCAAACGCCCAAGGAGCGTTAAACAACCACTTTGGTGCTCCACGATTACCCAATCGATTTCCATTTTTATCGAAAAATCCTCGTGAGAATCTCATAAAAGGATTTCCATCTTCAAAACCTTGTCCTTTATAACCCCATTTCCCGATATAATTGGCAGTATAATGATTCACAGCGATAAAATCGGTAGATCCCTTGAGTAATTTCTTTTGTTCTTCAGAAAACTTTGGTAACAAGACAGAAATGAAATTCTTTAGACTTTGTGGATAATCACCAAAATTCAAGACATCTTCAAACCAACCATAATTGGCATCCAAGAAATTTTGAGTTGCGTTCACGTCTTCAGGATCATTTGACATTGGTTCCCCCCAACTCAAATTATTAGCCATTGATATCTTTCCATTTTGAGATTTGAATTTGGTTCGGTAGAGGTTAACAGCATGAGCATGAGCAACAAGATGCGTATGACCACATCGTACAAGATCTAATGGAGTGAAACTCCAATCACCTTTTAATGGATTGATATTATAACCAGGTGCATGTTCTCCAATTCCATAACCAGCTGTGCATGTGGTAATTGGTTCATTAAATGTAATCCAATACTTGATACGATCTCCAAATGCAGAAAATGCTTGTTCAGCAAAATATACATAATCTTCAGTGAACCGATCAGTGTTCAAGAACCCTTTATATTTTGTTTCCAATACGGCAGGCATGTCAAAATGATATAATGTCACCATAGGAGTTATTCCATTACGTAGGAGTAAATCAAAAACGTTGTTATAATGTTTAATGGCCAAAGCATTCACAGGAGAATTCTTAAATCCACCAGGAACTAATCTGGTCCATGCAATTGACATTCGATATGTATTTGCCCCAGCAATCTTTAACAATTCAACAATTTCAGTATATCTTTTGTATTCATCAACACCATACTCTGGAGAAGTTCCATCAACAATCTTTCCAGACTTTCTTGAAAAGACATCCCAAATTGAATCCGTTTTCCCATCAACGTTAGTAGATCCTTCATTCTGAGTTGCAGCTGTAGCATAACCCCATAGAAAATCGGATGGTAACGAATTGGACGCGTTTGAATGGATGGATGGGTTTAATAAAGGTTTGTAATCCACTGGGTTTTCAATCACTTTCCCAAATATGAATGGGATCAATGTCACTAGAACCAACATTTGTATTTCAAAAAAACAATCAACAAACCATCGCTTATAACTGAATTCTTGTGATCCACCAAGTAAAAAGGCTTGATCACAAGACGAGGCAATTGGTGTTGTGCCCGTTTAAAAACTTTTAAAATCCTCAATCTGTTCCGTTAAAAGAATCATTCGAAACTGTTGAATCCCAGCGTATCTATTGGGGACATTTGCTCGTCATTCAGTGTCTCTACTAGTACTAATGTCTCAACTTCACATCCAACTTACGGCCCGTATTTCATTTCAACCATATCCGATCCGTATTCCTTTTTCGGTATGTCACACATCAAACGGTGTTGTACGTATAACAACAAAGAAAAAATAGTACACAGTAACCAGAAATGTTGATTATTCTTTAATAAAGTAGAGGATCAAGGATTTTATACATTTCTAAAGTGATGATTTGATTCAGTTTCGTTTTAAAATACGTTGAAACAAAAAATGCTCTTGTGACAATTCGACACATTGTGGTCAATCAAAAAAGCAAAATCATTTATTTTCATTTTGTGCTAAAAGATTATCAACCATCAAATTCATTGTTGCTATGCGTTTTGTCAGCGATTTTAATTCTTCAGACTCTTCCTTTAGATTCCTTTGCACATCTCTAACTTGTTGAGTACCCAAGACAATTTCAAATTGGTTGTCCTTTTCTTCAGTTGTATCAATGCTGGCAATACGTTTCTTTAACTAAAAAATTAATGTTGGATCTACTCACATGTTCTACGGTTGGTTTATGATGATTCTCAAATTCGTTATTCATCATGGTCATTTCTTTAAACCATTTGATTTCTTGAGATGAAAGTTTTGGCTGAGTTAGATCATACAATATCTCCAAAATAGTTGTAATTCTTTGGTATTGAATTTCATTGCGAGATTTAAGTTCCTTGAACCGTTTCGTTACTTCAGTTGATTTGGTTTTCAGTCTTAGTATTTGTTCCTCCACCTTAACGGTTGTCTCGGCTTGACTAGTTTGTGCGTTCTCAAGTTCCTCAACTCTTTCATTGTGAAATATATTTCTTTACCTTTGTTTCAACTTTGCAAATCCTGATACAATAATTTGAATTTTTTTTCTAGTCTCCACTATGTTTTCCCCTACTTTTTTGAAAGATTCTTTGTCAATAAATTCAGGATATGGTTTGCTTTTGGTAGATAGTGTAGACATTTTTGCCACACAATCCAAGGCAGAATAATCAAAATCGGACAATGTTTTGACATTTTTCGGGTCGACAGTTTGAACTGCTTTTTGTTGATTATGCACTTTGAATATCAAGTCGGCAATTAATTGCCCAGTTGACACTAGACAAATATAGGATGGCCCCAAAGTCAAATCCGAAATGATCTGAAATCCAGTGATGACGCTACATTGTTATCAAAAAGGATTACTCATTTCCAGTATCAATTAACTGTCTAACACTTGCCAATGGCTTTTCAACGTCAATCAATTGCGACTCATCAAGATACCGACCAATATCAAGCTGAATTTGATAGATTCCATTAGCACTTCTATAAAATATTGTATCTACTAAATGTCGGTCACAATATAAGTCAATATTTGAGGAGAATCCTGAACTCACTGTAATAACCTCGTGAACTGTTAAGCTATAAATAATTTCAAATTGTGACTATGGTTAGTTAGGTGAATTTATACTTTATCAGTGACCCAGACAGGCAAAACCGTTTGCATGACCAAACCAAGTACTAAGTTGCCAGAATCAAACGCTAGTGTGATAATAGGTGATATTGCTGTGTGTGTTACACTTAACTGAACAGGTATCCCAAACTTTTCCAAACCATATACACTTTCCGGTTCTATATTCCAAGGTGCCGATCGTAATGGTTCACGGTCTTGCAGCGGTCGAATGACACTCCTTTCCGCTATATATAAGTTGAAATATTCCCATACGATGATAATTTTCTTGGATATCGGTCAACCACTTTAAAGCCCAATAGAAATTGGAAGCAATCACTGAATCTTCTTTATTGCTTAAATTCCATTCCGAAGTGGTCGTTGCTATTGTTTCCTTCACCCAATCTAGTGATATTCTGGAATCATTTGGTAAAACTGGACATATTGATACTAAATCTCCTGATTCTAACAGACCATACACGGTGACTATTGACCATCCATCTTTAACACTGTTGAAAGTTCCAAGGGTAAACGTTCGTGCATGATATTTTTCAACGTTTAGACCAAAAGCCTTTCCACCAATTTTCCCTGGTGTATCCTTTTGGCACAGTGAAAAACTGGATTCTGTTAATTAATTTTGCCCTACCATTGCTCTGGTTCTTCAAGATCAACCAAGACGTTAAACATTCTCAACATCCCATTTGAAGTCAACACCATCAAATGTGAACTCTTTGCTGAAAGTGGATGCCATAAAACTTTAACAATCTTAACATATGAATCTTTTGAGTAATATTTCTCTCCCACATATACAGTACTAGAACGTTAAACAGATAATACTTACTTGCAAGTGATTGATGAATTTGAATTCATATCGCTTTTCAATACAGCAACCGATATTTCATTTTCATTGTATAAAGCCAATATTGAACCTAATGGTCAATAAGTATTGATATTACCAGATTGATTGATTAACGTTTGATCAAATTTTGTATCTGAGGTAACTAAATTCTGAACACCATTAAATAAATCAGAATACTTTATAAGTTGGTTGAGTTTTGTCTTCTAAAGATCGTTTAAAATCCCTCAAATTGCAAGTTCTGATTTTGTGATTGTTTGTAATGTAGACATCACCATTTTGATAAGATAGTAAAGATTTACAAGAATGATTGGAATCTTTGATAGTTTCCTTGGTTTCGTTCTTCCAATCCAGTATTGGATGCGATTCAATTGAATTTACCCAATGGTTTTCAATCATGGTCTGTGAAAAATTGAAACTCAAGAAATTTTATCAAGACATTAAAGTGAATCTTATGAAGTCATAGAAACAGTGTGAGTTCATGTCTATTAAACAATTAAACTTATAATTCAACATATATCGTGTATGGTAACCAACTAGAATAATGTAATTCAGATTGTACACGATGCTAAAAGTCATGAAGTACTGCAATTCATGAATCAAAAATTAAAATAGATCATTTGAGAAATATAATGATGTATTATTTTTGTTTCCTTTCAAAATGTGCTACAAAAAATCCAATTGTTTTATCCTCCTCGGGTAATGTACGAATAACATGCTTAGCTAATCATCAATAAACTTTTAAAAGCATACCCCCTTTAATGATTGGTACTCCTCTTCTATCCCATGTAGGGAAACTCCCTTGAACTAATCTGAAAGCTTTGTTTTCTTCTAATACATGCTTTACCACAAGTTCATTTTCTTCATTATGCTTTGAACACGTAGAATATACAATTCTCTTCACTTTGGGAAATTTGAATGCATGCAACAATATCTCTTTTTGGAACTCGGCCAAAGACTTGACTCGATCTTCCGCACTTTCTGCATTAGATTCTTCTGGTACAATGTCTTGTACTAAATGGTCCATTCGTCCTACGATACCAGAACCGGAGCAAGAGGGGTCCAAAAGCATATATTCAACCTGAGATAAGTGGATGATAATTACATTTGCAAATCTCTTATCCATTGGATTTGTCTCTAGAAAGTTTCCATGTACCGCATCAATATTTTTGCATCCTGCTCTCCCTGTTAATCTCTCAAGTGTATCAAGTCTTTTTCTATCCATATCAAAAGCGAATATTTTTCCTGTGTTTTCCATTATAGCAGATAAATGACTAGTTTTATTTCCTGGAGCAGCACTAATAGTTAATTAAATAAATAAACCATCCATCTATACAAACGGAATTCTTTGGTGCGTTCAATACAAATGCTGGGAAACATGAAGCTTTATCCTAAAGGTCAACAAACTTGATTCAATACCTGAAGTATAATGTTTCCTTTTAATAAATAATCATCTTCGTGTAAATCTGCTGAAGGTGGTAGAACAAGTAATTCAGGTAGGTGTTTATCTTTACACATGGACTTAGCTCTAAGTAATCAATTGGTTAAACAAGAGTACGGAAAGTTATTTTCAAACATAGATTCAAATGAAATGAGATTGTATCCATTTTTGGTAAAGTGTTGAATGGTATTTTCCACTGTGACTTTTATGGTATTCACTCTAACGTATCGAGGGATAACAATTGCATTTCGGATATGATCTGGTATCAAATCCTTATTATCTTTGCATCTTCTTTTAATTTTAATTTTAACTAATTCAGCATTCAACCTTGCTCGATGTTTTAATACCAAAGGTTTATAAGCTCCACCAGATTTGATTCCTTTTCCAAAAAGTAAATCGTAAATTAAGATTGTCAGTAAAGGTTTGGATAGCTAAAGATATGAGAACGATACTTTTGAATACTTTCTTCTCTGCCTTTGCAATTCCTGAATTTTCCATGATAAGTTCAATGACTTGTCTATCTAAAAATATGATTTAAAAATAGTATTCAAACATTTTAAAGTCTCACAAATCTAATCCAATTATCAAGTAGTACTTTACCACAGCGTATAATAGTTTCTTGTCCACAACTTTCTCTGCCATTACTAACGCTTTGATTGTTCCTTGCTGTTTGTACAATTTCCCTAAAATTGCTGCTCCTGTATCATAAAAGTTCTTCATTATAGTTTAAAGTGAAGTGGACTGAATTTTTTATTTTTCTTTTTGAGGTTATAATGTAATCTACACAACAATTTGATTGGTAGTGATGAGTAGAGGAGGCCGAGGTGGTGGAAGAGGAGGTTGGGGAAGTAAAAAGAATCAGTATGGGGATCTACAAACTCCCATTGGATTGAGTTTAGACTACAACGAGAAACAATTGTATCCTGTAATACTTATTCATCTACCAGTATCTATTTATACACTTATTTTATCTATACCATCTGTATAGTATTAATTTTTTAGACGTTACCAGATTTACCAATGTTCAAGGTCTTGAACGACAACGAATCTGAGATTTATGATACCAAAGTTAAGATGGAAGAGAAAATGAAGGCACTGTTTTATTTTATTGAACCAGAACATCCTAAGCCAGGTTTGCAATGTTAATTGTTGATGGTGTAGAAATGGAACGATATACTGATAGGTATACAAAAAGGATAAAGAAAGCGAGCTTTCGGACTGGATATTCTAAACTTAAAATCAGTAATCCATATCTCTTAATTGGATAGATTATGAATTCTTTCCTGAGGAATTACAATCAATTGCAAAACTGAATAGCAATGAAGGTTTATTGGTAATTGTTGCTGTTCAAACTTACAACTAGAACATTGACTACATGGCCAGATTGGCTAGTCTTGCAGATGTTGAGGATCAAGGAAACGCAGATAAACAAGAGGTATTTACTTGCTCAATTAGGTAACACTGTAGAATGAAGATGACTCGGATGCAGAAGGCTTGCAAGGAGAAGATGATGATGAGATGGGAGATGAGGATAATGATTATGTCAATGACTATTACGATTCCGATAATGATGCAGTAGGTGCTGATTCAGATGGAGGTGAATAGAACTTTTGTATTAAATATTAGGAGGGGACTATTAAACTATATTTAATCGAAACTTAAAAAGGACCATTGATACCAAATCTTTATAGAATTTGATTTAATAAAAACGCGGTTTTGATGTATGAATAGAACCTGCTAGTTTATTATTTTTGCACCCAAATGAAATGAGACAACAGTGCGTAAGGCAAACACGTTTTGTACTTGATTTCTTATATTTACTTCTTGAGTTTCTTTTTTTTTATTTACAGAAACAACGGAATGTTTAAACTATTCAGAATTCAGAGATTTTCCCCAGCAACTTTCCAAACTCCTTCCTCACTCTTCCGTAATTCTGGTGCTGGATTGGGCTTGATACGCCCATACTCATTGGTCAAAACCACACACAAAACACCTCTGTTCCGTCCTACTTTCCAAACGCGCTCTCTTCCTACCTTTACCCAATTGAGCAAGGAATATGGATTATTGGCTTTAGGGATTTACTCAATCTTCTCTTTCTCAACGTAATTATTTTTACCTTCAATTTATAAATAGCTTTTGTGGTTGCTATTACTACATTACTTCCCAGAATTTTACTGGAAAAGATCTTACAAAGTTATTCAACAAGGTCCGTACCTTTTTTGGATTAGAAACAGAAAAACATGAACCAACTGAACCTTTACATAACCGTTATGACTGGTTACCGGCTTGGACTCAGGATCCAACATTTGTTAGAATCTCTACGAATGTGCTCTTAGCTATGGGTATGACTAAACTCTTTGCACCTATTAAAATCGGTTTGACAGCATTGATTGTTCCTGGCGTTTCCAGAAAATTGAAAGCATTGGGATGGATAAAAACCGTTACTAAATAAAATATTATGAATCTTTACCAGAAACTGAATATGAGTGTTGAATTTGTATTTCACGGTAGTGTATAATTAATTTTACAAGGGATATATTGTTTAAACCAATCTTTGGTGTTTATGACGTCTAGGATCTACAGCTTCAGGCTCTCGAGCATAAACCTCCCATGGAATCATGGTGTCGGTTGAACTGGTCCCTGGTAGTGAAGACTAATCGAAATGAGTTAAAAAGTCTTTACCCAATCTAACACAAAATGAGACTTAAATTTGTAACGTACCTGTATATGGAAATTGTCCTGCTGGTTCCTAATCATTGTTAAACTTCAATTCATTACGAAAATCGGTAGATTTGATTTGGTATCAACTTCTTTCCATTTCACATGAGACATATTTGGATTTGGCGACATGAGCAATAGATCTTCACCATACCTTCGGATTTTTCCAGTTCTTTCCAATACCAACTGACATCTATTATTACGTAGTGTTGCGACTCTTTAAAAATTAAAATGGATATCATACATATCAGTCAATTTCAACATATCGCCTTTTGTTTTAATACATTTCTAAAAATATACCAGGATTTAGATGATTGTATTCCTCACCCCATAAAGACAAAATGATTGATCCTGATGCATCTGAGACCAAAATTGAAAAGAGAGGTTGACCTTTCTGGTTTATTGGTTTCTCTCCTACGTAATTGTGAGATTTAATCAACATACTTTTTGTATCTATGATTATACAAGTGATATTGTATCCTCTTCTGCCGGGTCTAACAGCGATAATAGGGGTGATAACATGATTAACATTATTTTCCATTGAATCAGTAAAAGGGTAATGAATTGAAGTAAACAATCCAATGGAAGGGAAGGTAAAAGGTAAAGAAAAATAATAGGATCCAAAATCAAATCCAACAAATCACATTTTTTGATCAGGAACTAAATAAAACCTTTCTATCAACAGATCTAATGGTAGGTGGAATGTTGTTTGTGGAATATTTGTGACTGGTTGGTTTTTTTCTCACTGTAGTTTATAAACATGCCAATTGACTATTCAAAATGGGACTCAATTGATGTATCTGATAGCGATGAATCCATAAGTGACCAAATATCAGAGGAATCTAATCAGAGTGTTGCGTTAGTTGCAGGGGATGATTCTTCTCAATGTAAAGTAATCCATCGAAATTCAAGAAATTCTGAATTGGGTTCTGACTTGGATTCGAAATCATCTCATTCCAGTTATATTAATGTAGGAATTACAATGAATCACAGCAGACTGAAAGTCAAACCATCCTTGGAATCATTGAAATCAAAATCAGTCTCTAAAGTTAATGGAAAACTCCGGGAAATGAATTTAAATTCTTCCATACAAGCTGCTCTTCCTGGTTACTCTCTAAAGCATAAAAATGGACAACCTAACCCCACACAGAGGATACAATATCAGTAATTTCATTTAACACTTATATCTATAGGGAAGCTTGGAATTTACATAAAAAGTACTTTGAGAATTCCAAATATCTGAAATTCAATCCAAAAATTCATATTCATGCAAATGACAATATTGCTGATATTCACCCAATTTTTTTTACTGGTATAGATTCAATTATGTTTTACGATAGATCCCAATCAATTTGTACCTATACCAAGTGAAAATAAATCCGTTATGCTTTGGGGTACTTTTTTTATATAAAGGTGCTTATTTTTCAGGTTTAGAAGAAATCTATGATGATATTTGCCAAACAGCAATTCATACAATATCATCACAATATCTTTACTCTCAAATGGATCATACCGATAATTGTATTAGGGAACCTGCTGTTCAATTTGTGAATGTGTTAATCAACCGTAAGGAATTAGAGATACAAAACTACAGAAAATCAAAAAAGTCAACGAAACCCTTAGATTACATACTGGACATATCCTTGAAAGATATCAAACCAAAGATATTCAGAAGAATAACTGTATCTAGTTCAATGCGGTTAAGCACGTTCCAAGATAAGATTTTATGTCCTCTATTTGGATGGTGTCGAAATTATCATGGATATATATTTACTGATTTGAAAGATGGAGCCCAATTCGGGCCAGTTGAATGTAATCTCATTGATATGATGCATTTGCCTTTAAATGGTTATGTTGTAATGGATGACACAAAGTATACGTTAGAAGATTTATTCAAACACCAAAAACAGAAAAGACTGCAGTATACATACGATTTAGGAGATCATTTTGAACATTTAATTGAACTCATTGACGTGTATTCTGAAAAAGATTCCATCGGCCAATGTCTAATACTAGATGGAGCTATGGCGCCGTAATATCAATTAGATTTTGCTGATTTTTAGGCTTCCTGAAGATTCGGTAGGGATGAGAGATATGAGAGGAAATGAAGGCTACCAGGCTTTATTGGATACTTGGAGTAGTGCCAACAATAAAAGGAAGCGGAATATTGAAAGGACAGTTTTAAAAGCAAAGAACTATCTCTCAAAGAAGTTTTATGACCCATTTTATATTGATATCAGCGATTTGACTGATGATCTTGCTCATGCATTTCCTTCTCGATTCAGCAGGTTAAAGAGACTATCTCGGGGAATTTGCGAAAACCGTCAACCATCCAAAACAGCAGAACCTGGAAAGCCGCCTGGAATACAACGATCAATGCGAAAACAACAAGCATTGTGTGGATATTGTGGGAATCCAAATAATTTGAGATCGTGTGGATCGTGCCGCCAAGTTTGGTATTGCGGAGTTGATTGTCAAAAGTGTGTTTTTATTTTTTTCTGACTGGTAGGGAGCATTGGAGTCACCATATGTCTGTTTGCAAGAGACTTACAACGAAACGGTTAACATTACTCGAAAAATTGAAAAAGAAGAACCACAATAACTCTACCGAAATACCTAAAGTACCTGTGTCCCTTCAAGATTGTCTGAAATATGAACGAACGGTGATTATGGAACAATAAAGTATTATTTGTCTTTGTTCAGTATTCAACCCTCAAGTTTACTGAGATATAAGGTTAATTTAATGGATAACAGCGTTCTTACATGCAATTGGTAGATTATATCTATGAGCAGAAAATGAATCGTGATAATAATTCCATCATGCATATTAAACTGATAATCAAAAAATGATATTATATTATCTCTCTTAATAGTTTGAAAAAGAGTAAGCTAATTATTAAATGTCAATGATGTGGAAGGCTATTCGCGTGGGTGATGTCACTCCCAATTGTCAAAAATCTCCACTATTAAAATCAACTTTTTAAAAATATCTGAATGGAAAGTACATCTAAACACTATCCATCTGATAGTGACACTGATTTGTTGAAAAAGTCACAAGGAATATATGCATTCCAATCTACCAATTGGTCATGGTCACAAACTAAAGCTGTACTAGTAGCTGGATCTGGATTTTTGACTGAATCGTACGATAATTTCGTCTTGGCATTGGTGGTACCTATGTTGGGGTATATCTATTATCCAAAAAGCAATGGGTCATTGCCTATCTGGGAAGACAGTTGGTTAAAATCATCTTCGTCGTGGGGTAGCATTATTGGACAATTAGTGTTTGGATATTTAGCCGACTTGCTGGGTCGTAGAAAGATGTATGGGGTTGAATTAATTGTACTCATTATTGGGATTTGTGGATCAGCTCTTGCGGGACCTATGCGTGGTATGACTGCGATTGCAGCATTGTCTCTTTGGAGACTATTTATTGGATGCGGTCTCGGTGGTGATTGCCCTATGACAGCATCGATCACGTCTGAGTTTGCAGGAACTAATACAAGAGGACAGATGATGGCTCTAGTGTTTTCAACTCAAATATTGGGAATTGTTATGGGTGCGGCTGTCTCTTTATTCACGCTATCAATTTATCATGATGAAATCGTCAAAGATATTCAAACACTTGATACTGTTTGGAGAATATTGATTGGTTTTGCTATTACACCAGGTCTCTTTGCAGTGTACTTCCGTCTCACTATTCCTGAAAGTCCTCGATTTACACATGAAGTTACAGAACATCACTTGGAAATGACTCCTGATGAGTATTTGTCAAAAGGTCCCATGGGAGAACTGGCAACAGAACATCATGCGCCGGGCGAACATTTGACAGCCGATTTATTAAGATATTTCGGTAAATGGTCCAACATGAAAATTTTGATTGGAACGTCACTAAGTTGGTTCTTTTTAGATATTGCTCTAATTGGGGTAAATGTGAACTCAGCGATCTTGCTGGATGCCATCGGGTACGCTGATATGAGCTCTCCGTACAACAATATCTGGTCTATCTCGGTTGGTACACTTATTGTCAATTGCTTTGGCCATATTCCGGGATTTATTGCATCTATTTTCTTGGTGGAGAAGCTTGGAAGAAAACCAATTCAAAACTTTGGGTTTTTATTCTTGACGATCATTTTCGCAGTTATGGCTCTGTTTTATGAATCGTTACGTCAAAACACCACAGTCTTTATGATTTTATTTTGTGGTTTGGAATTCTTTTTCAATTTTGGACCAAATACAACGACATTTATCATTCCTGCAGAAGTCTTTCCAACGCGAATTCGAACAACTGCCCATGGAATATCAGCTGCTATGGGAAAATTGGGTGGATTGGTCGGATTACAATTCTTCACCCCTTTGGCAAATATTGGAGGTGAAAATGCAAACGTTGGCAACGTAATGTGGATATTCTCTATTTCGTGTCTTCTTGGTCTTTTGGTGTCTCTATGGATCCCGGAAACGGCGGGTCTTTCATTAGAAGAATTGGCAGATATCTATAATGATAAAAGTGAACGTTTAGAAAAGTTGAAAGTTTAATAAACATCGATAAGTTAATTTCAATTGCATGTAAGTCATTCTGTTTCTGATATGAAAAATAGATTTATTGAAAGGGTTTAAACAGCTGTAATCATTGTTTGATTTAATTCCTTGATTTCCGTCATAATTTCATCGTAAGCTTCCTTGTAATCTGCATCTTTTTTTGTGACAACCATGACAACACTGGTAGGTCTCTTTGTTGAACCAGCAGAACCTAAGTCTTCCTTTGAAGGTACATATATATATGGCACATCATTGTCTTCACATAATACTGGAATGTGGGTGATCACATCGATAGGTGAGATATCCCCAGCGATAATCACTACTCTAACTGTTAAAGACAAATCCTAACCCTTTAGAGCCTTTCCTCAATCCCTTGACAACTTCCTTGACTCCTCGTTTAACATTCTTTGCCTTTGCAGCTGTACAATTAAAAACTCTGCATCAAACCTTTCTTCACAACCTTCAAAACCTTCTTATTTAACTTCTTGGATGCCAAAGGATGCGCTATTTCATTGACTGATTCCAGACGAGTTTCGTATGTGACTTCTTCTTCGCTCTTTCCCATTCTCAAAGATTTATCTCCAAACTTTTTTTCTTTTTTTTTTATCGAAGTGAGCCGAGCCGACAATGTTTTTCAAGTCGCGTTTGTTGAGTTTAATTTGAACATACAGAAAGTTCATGGGTATACAAGAACGCATTTCTAAAAATTAGCTTGCGCGCTTGCAAATATTAGTTTTACTCAAGTCCCACAGATTGTTTTTGCAGTTGGGACTGTAGACCGATTTGAAAAGTTTCCAGTAGAGGTACCTGGTGTTTATTGATCCAAATAATTAAAGGTTATATCCGGATGTATCCCTCCGACGGTTCCTGTTTGCTCAATTGTCACGTCAAATCCGTCATTCATAACAACAGGAACAACAGTTAGTATATTGACTACTACAACACCAGGAGACTATACAGGATCTATTACATGTATTGAAACAAAAGACAGCCAGGAAATTACTACAAAGAAGGATTTCTCCTTTTTTATTGTCAATCCAAATCAGTTTACTTTCACAGAGAATAGCGCAGTTGAAATTCCTGACTGTACCCCAACAAAAATAACAACCCATTCGCTAAATTTTACAAACAACGGGTTTGTAACACCTAATATGATTGTTATCACTCCATTCGTATCAAATGATACTCTATTTTCTACGAATCCTCAATCACTACTTGGGCCAAATTCATTCACACAACAAGATGTTGAGGATGGGTACTATAACTATTTACTAATATTAGTTTTGTGTATGTAAACCCCACAATTTTGACCAATGTGGGATCTTCTAGATCTTCATCGATAATGATAAGTGGTGTGGGCCCTGAAAAGCAAGGTTTACCAGTTTTTAAGTAATACTTAGAATTGACTGGCCTTTCAAATTATATTATAAAATATACTTACTGCCCACTTGTGGAACTTCAAACAGTCCCCATTACCAGCTATGGCTTAAACCCAGTATATTTAGAAAATAGTGTATTCAAAGTATACGAGCCGCATGGTTTGAGTCTTTGGGATACCGAGTGGATTTTGCCCCCTATTGCAAATGGTAGATTTGAATGGTATTGCCCAGATACTAGCTGTGGAGGTTCAGGATGGAAACCTTTTACGGAAACATCCACTTTTAAATATGTATGATCAATTAATCTTAACATTGCTAGTCTTGGGTAATTATGAATTCTCTTAGGTGGACTCCTGCATCAACTTTCCAAATATCTTTCACAATTTCGACCAAGCATGCTTATGTTGGAGGTGTGCCACTATCTGTTACTTTCACTCCCAACTTTTCGGAAAATATCCCCACCAACTATGTCGCCCCTCCCCCTCCATACCTAGAGACTTCCTCCCAGACTTGCCAAAGTGCAGTATTAACGGCTAAAAGTGTATCATACACAACCAGTGCCGATTTTGGGCCCTTTATATCTTCTAGTCCAATTCGTCCAGTCTGTTTTAGTGTTGCCTCAAATCAGGCTTCTACATCCATAGGAGACTTCCAAATTGCCACTGAAGTAGCTGCCATTGTAAAAGTGTCAGGATATGTTACTATTGGTTCAGATGTTGAGTTTCCATTAGGATTTCAGCTTCTAAGCTTCACTGGTACTAAATCAACAATAGGACAATTACACCAAGCAATAAGAGTGGAAACCGATGTGGCGACCAGTATTGTTTTAACTCTCCCGCAGGTGGTTTATCCCCCTCAACCGTTGATTAAGTCTGTTAACGACATTTCAGTACTTCAATACAATCCTTTAAATGGACGTCTTTCTTTTACACAAGCATCATCATGGGTTCAGGATAGTACATCGGCACCTATTTTATCTATTACGGTACATCTCCCTAATGCTGGTTTCTACATTTTTGGATACATGGATTTTATAAACGGAGGTCCCTTACCAATATTTTCGAATAGCTGGATCACATACCTGACTTTTTATGGGAATGCCAAATATCATTTGTCTGGTGCTGACTTTCTAATGTCATTTTCATCAGAAACTGATACCAAAGTCGCAACTCTTCGACCAAGTAGAGTTGTTTGGAATCCCGATGGATATGAGATAAAGCATTCATATTATGTTACAGCTGATAATCCGAAGAATGCAAAAATGATACTTAAACATAAAGTCTCTGCAAAAAATCACATTTGGGGGTAATCAATATTAATTTAACGGAGTAGATTCATGTATAAAAATGATTCAATGGCATCAGGTTATAGTTGGAAAATTTATGATTCATCTGTAACACTTCCCAATATCGGTGACGAACCAGAACTTGGACTAGATGGATTTATATCTACCGTGGAATCAAATGAGATGGGTTATTGGTCAATAATGGCACCTACAAATAGACTGGTAAAGAGTGACTCCATAAGATCATCACCAAGGCTGATGGTTATTTCTTCAATTATCTTAATTTTAATGTTATTATAACATATTCATTTAAAAATCTTACTAATAAAACAAATGCAATGCGTAAATTGGTTGGTTGTTTGTATATTTCAATTTTTAAGCTAAAGCGCGTTTTTCAATTTTCCCTATAGATGTCTATTCAACCATACTCAATACAATTTTATCCCTCAACAGTTAATCTCGCGGTAAATAATGCTGGTGGGACTTACAGAGTGTTGGACAGTTCCACGTTCAACGCAATAGACGACAAGTAACTAGAACATTTACTAAACACTTCAAAGTGGATATAGTGTATGGGATCTTAGTTTTAGCAACTGGCCTGATATTAGTGGTTTTGGTATTTGGGAATGGTATTGTCCAGACAAGTATGAAGTGTATGGTTAATTCTATAGATACTGTAAAAAACAAGGTTGGAATCCTGTAACTCCTCAGCAGCAAATTAAAGAGGTTTATTTTATCACGATCCTGACCATTTAGTCTTGGATTATAATGAATGCTTTGCGATGGAATGTACAATTGTTCTAAATAACTCTAGCCTTTTGAATCTACTGGATCTACCTCCACACCTTATATTATCAATTATTCCATTGGCAATGATACTGGATCAGTTTCACTGTCTCTTAGTACAAGGTTAATATGATTGATTTAATAGTAGTTCCACCATTCCTCTCAGTTCAGTAACTTACGAGTTGCCTTATCAGGACACCACTGTTTGTCAGCCAATGACTCTAACAGAGAATGGAGCGGAGATTTCTTCTTTTCCCTCATCAAGATTTAACTCAAACTCACCTCTTCGACCACTTTGTGGTACGATAGAATACGATAACTTGGATCAAAACCGACTAGGAGATGTGTCTATTACTTCCAAGACCAATCAAAAAATTATGGCGAATAGTTGGTTTACGGTCCATTCAAGTGTAGAATTACCAACTGGGTTTTCCTTAATTTCTTTTACTGGTATTCAGAGCAACATTGGGCAAGTTGATAGAGCACTGCAATTTTCAATTAAAAACCCAATAACATTCGAGACACCTCAACTTGACATGTCATTTGTACCACACGTTAATGGTAAGCAATCCGTTTAACATTTCAGGTATATCTCAAATTGGTGCGTTAGTTTATAATGTAAAAAATGGAAATTCTTGGTATTTACCAGCAACTTCATGGAATGAAGATCCTAATTATCCTTTTAAAGCAGAATTTGAAATTACTTCCAATTGCACATTAATATTTGGTGTTTTGGATAATTCTATCAATTCAAACTTACCATATGAAATTGGAAAAAAATCGCGCTACATTGGTACATGGGGTTCTAAATCATTTGACGCGTATTATGATGGAAACACTACTAGTGAATTGACTGTAGCTATTGATGGCAGCCAAAATCTAAACTTATTGGTAGACTATCCTATTTCAACCCAAAGTTTATCTCCACGTAAGTAGTTCAAGTACTAACGCAAGCCGCTGGAGTTTTATTATACAATATCACTTTTCCAAGCTCCAAATTGTCTACTGCCAATAATATCATTATTTCGAAACATTCTGATAGTCCAGAAGGCACTTGGATGTAATAAAATCTCCATATTAACCCCCAAGGATGTATTCCAAAACGTGGATCCCAATCTCTTCCACCTACTTTCCGGAAAATTCCACTATATCCGCAAAAATTAATGCGCCAGGGATTTATGGTCTTGTTTACAATGAGTTGGCACCTCTCAAATCTTCAGAAAGTATGGTTATCAATGGTGTATCTGGTAATGATACAAATGAAGTTGAAGAAGTGATTTTGATGGACTATGACGTTGTTTTCTCTCCACAAATTGTCAATTTGAAAATTAATACCGCGCAAAGTGAGTACTTTTACCTTAGCAACCAAATAATTAATCCAATTGAAAGCGAGTAAGCCAGTAATTTTACTAAACTTGCTAGTGGATATAGTGTTTGGGAATTGGAGTGGTTTAATTGGCCTAATATCTTGGGTTTTGGGCAATGGGAATGGTACTGCCCAGACAAGTAATTAAATTTAAGATTAAGCAACTAGATATTGTAAGCAAGCAGGCGTTTGGCTGCCAGTTAGTCAGCAAACTATCAAACAGGTAAATTAAAGGATCTAATAGCAAGTCATGGATTACAATGAAGGCTTTGAGATGGAATGTATTTATTTATTGATTATTAATCTTAGCCTGCCGGCTCTATATCCACCACAGTATCACCATTTGTAGTGAATTCTACACTAGATAATTTTCAAGGTTCAATATTAATGAATCTTGCAGTAGGGTAAAATTATTTCAGTTTCATTTTTTAGACCTGCTGTGAGCGCATCAATTACACTACCGGAACCACCATATCAAGACAAGACAGACTGCCCTATTCTTCAATTGAAGGCCAGTGGCGCGAATTCTAAATTTGAATTTCCTTATGGTGACTATTTGGTAAACACTCCAATTAGGCCCCTCTGTGGTACTGTTCAGGTAGGAGCTGGTAGCCCAACTCGAGTCGGTGACTTTGTGGTGACATCTATGGTTGCTCAAACGATCTTAGTTAATGGATGGGTTGAAGTATCGGATACGGTAATTATGCCTGCCGGGTTCTCTCCTCTTACTTTCACAGCTACCAAAAGTGAAATTGGAAAACTTGACCAAGCAGTAAAAATCACGGCAAGCAGTCCCATTGAGTTGATAACTCCACAGCTGCAGAGAAATTTAACCACAAAAATTGAAGGTATATTATTCCAGCTAATAATGCAAAGGCCGTGAAGATATTGGAGCTCTCATGTACGATGTTTCGAATGGCTTCTCTTGGTATCTTCCAGCAAAGTCGTGGGGGAGAGATCCCAACCGTCCCTTGACAATGCGCTTTTCGATTCAAGGCTCTTCAACAATGATTTTTGGGAAATTAGATAATGAAGTAAATTCCATACTCCCCATTCAGCTTGGTAAGCAGACTGGTTATGTTTCGAAATGGCAGAAGAAACGATTTGAGGTTTACACAGAAACTGCCCAGACTGCTAATCTTCAATTTTATGTTATAGGCCCTAGCGATGTAAATTTCTTAATACAATCTTCCAACGTCTTGGCATCTTCGAAAGGTAATTTATATTATTGTGGTTGACGATGAAGAAACTGTGTTACGATCTTATAGTGTTGGATTTTTTGGCCAATTAGGAGAAAATCAAATTATAATTTCAACAGCAGTCGAAGTTGGCTATACTTGGGCGTAATTTTTTAAAACATTAACATTAGTTTATACACACCTGATTCATCTGCCGTTGGTGCATCATGGGTGTCAATGCCTTCAGTATATGAAAATGGAACTCTTACTACTCAGCTAAGAGGTAATGGAATCGTTGCAATCCTCACAGCGCCTGCTAATGTTTTCCAATCAAGGTCAGAACGGATTCATGGTACCTCCCCAAGTGTTTTAGTTTTAGTTGCTTTTGCAGCAATACTTTTATTCTAATAAACAGTTGTTTAAATAATTACGTGCAAATATATGTTAGTCGTATATATGTTTAGGGTTATATTTCATTAGTAGCGATACGCGATATAAATGTCGCGCGAATTGGGAAGTTTAAATTAAAAATTTTCAGTCAAAAGATTGACATTCTAGAATGCAGAGTCATCTAAGCGAAAGGAGCTCTCTTGGTATTTCATTAGAAATTGTATAACTTGTAGGTTACACACAAGCAAATCTCCAACCAAATGAGAACGGAATGGATACTTGTTATCTAAATTATGACTATTGTTCAACAAAAGAAGATACTCCATTGGGAGTCGGTGCAAATATAGAGCATCAAGATTTTTCCTCAGAAGCAGCTCCTGGTCTGTAAGTGATTTTATCTAAGATTAGTGGTATCTCGTACTCGAAACTCAGAAATCCCAACGAGTTAGAATTTGAATTTGGAATGTATCCTCATGAGAGTTTGATTCCATCTGCTGCTGATACTTACACGCCTACGCATCAAACAGCATCTCCAATACAACCGACCTTTATTGATAGTCCCAGTTACAATCATTCCTATTACTCTGTTTTTGAATCTGCTGAACCTTTTGTTTTACAAGAAGACTATTCATTGCGCAATTCCCCAGCGTTTTTATCACAACCAATTGTTGCTACAAACCCAGAACATCATCAGTGGCGAATGATGCCAAACTATGCCATAGTTGGTCAACCAGGCTTTGATTTTCAACTCCCATTAGCAACAGAGTTTGACAATAGCTTGCTTGACAATACAATCGAATCATCCCAGACAATCTCTGAAACTGGGTTTACCTTCGTTAGTGATAAAGGTTCAAAGTACAGATCTAAATCTTCGAGATCTAGTGGACAACCTACGAATGTCAATCCAGGGAATTTGGATAGAAAGACTGTCAAACGATTACGCAATAGAGTGTCAGGTTAGTAATTGTAGCTTATCCATAGCGTCACGATGCCGCAAAAAGAAAAAGGAATGGTTGAATGAATTAGGCGATGAATCTATGTGTATTCAAGATGAGAATACGAATCTAGAGTACTCTATTCGAATTTTAGAAGATCAGATTGCAAGTGCACGAGAATATTTGAGGCAATGCGAGCAAGAACGTTCTTCATAAGAAAAAACAGTATTACCAAGAGGTTAATACACCTATTATAAAGATTATTCCAATATTTTTTTAAAATTGTTTTCTTGACCACTGTTAGATATTATTAAGATTTGGTACTTTATTCACACATTGCGTATAATTCAATTATCTAATTAATACATTGTGTACGATCTTTTTTGTACTCAACTCAGGTGGAAAATGGTGGCGAAGTAGGTTAGTGGCTCAGACAACGACCTAAATTGTTTCGACTCAAAATGGAATACTCGGCTTTGAATCGAAATACTTCAACAAACTATTCGATGCATACAATTGAGTCTGGGACGCAGATCACTGAAGAAACTATGGATAAACCATTGCCACTGAATCCACCTTTGCCAAACGACTCTCATGTGAACGCAAAAGCATTACGACTGGGAATACTATTTGTTGCTGCTAATTTAACAACTTTGATTCTAACCATCATCCCTGTTGTTTTTAAGAATTTACCAGACTTTGATTTGGGTCCGAATAGGGTTGGGTGGTAATATCATGGTTGTTTTGATGGTAGGTTTGGAGTGGGAGATATAATTCGCTTTCTAGAACCAGTACTATCATTGCCTTTCCAACTTGCAATATTCTTGGAGAGTGATATTTTTAGTTATTCAATCGAAACTGGATACAAAAGAGGTTTGGTTTTTTCATACGCTTAATTTAGAAACTCTTGTCTTATGTGTAATATTTGCTCTATCTGCAGCAATCTACCAACAAGGTGCTGGCTATCACTCTTCTGCCAATGTAAATTCGGGACTCTAATCCTAGATGTTCAAACATGCACTGGCCACCCTTAGAAAAGAGCAACCTGGAGAAACTGTTGATGATATTCATACTTGGATGAGGGATACTTGGGAACATTTAATTTCACATTATATTGTAATATTATTGATTTTTTTAAACGTGTAGTATGCTATTGGTGGTATTTTACATTCCTTTCTGTTCTCATACTGCTTTCGGAATTTTACTTCAGTTCCTGGTACTTTCAA